>JAOEGS010007275.1:6679-30023 GCA_025447755.1 Corythornis vintsioides | reverse complement strand
CAGCTTCTCCCCTCAGCTTCTCCCCTCAGCTTCTCCCCTCAGCTTCTCCCCTCAGCTTCTCCCCTCAGCTTCTCCCCTCAGCTTCTCCCCTCAGCTTCTCCCCTCAGCTTCTCCCCTCAGCTTCTCCCCGCTGCGCCCGGTGCTGAAATGTTTTCGGCACTGCTGCTGGGCGTGCGGATCGCGGGTAGCTCCCGCCCCGGGGCGTGTCGCTGCCGAAGCCAAGCGGCGCTGCCCTGGGAGAGAGAGGGCGCGAAGCCCTGGAGTGAAGGATGGGGATTTGCAGAGGGAATGTTTTCCCGTTCCCTCAGTCTAGCGACTGGTTGCTTCTGTTGTATGAGCTGTCAGGTATCAAACACCTTGTAGGGGCTACAGGCAGGCAGCATACCTGTTGGTACTGGAACGTCTCATTACAGTGCTGTAGAACACAATGTGGATGCAGGTGGACGGGCACATCTCGGGTGTTGCATGTTCTGTGATTCTGTGATTCTGTTCCTGGGACCTGAACCTTCCTGCTCTAAGTGCTGGGTTCGTGTCAACGTTTCCAGTTCCAGCTTTGCATGCAAAGCTGAATGTTTGTCTTTTGCCTCTTGTGTCAAAAAGCACAGCGTGAGAGTGTAATCTTGACAAATGGTGTTTTAAAGTACCTGACATTTTAGTTGCTTTAAATAGAAGCTTATCTAATAAAGATGTTTCCTGGTAGGAGTTGTGCAGTGCGACTTGGAGGAGCTGAGGAAGAAGACTTCCAGATTGTGGCAGCACAGGTATGTCTCTCTCCAGTAGCAGCTGCTTCACAAATCAGTGTTTGTTCAAGATGTGACAATATTTCAGGCCAGGTCGGTCTTGTTTTTCATCCAGTTGCCTGACAAAAATAAAAACTGCAGATGAAAAAGTTGGAGCACAAGAGGTTTAGAAGAAACACAAGGAAAAACTTGTTCCCAGTGAGGGTGCCAGAGCCTGGAAGGGGATGCTTTTTATGCTTACCTGTCTACTATCAATGCTGAATCAATTGACCTTCATTTTTTATAGGTCAACTTTCCCTGCCCAGATGCTGTAATGCAAAAATAGTATTTAAATTATGGATTAACAAATGAATTGCTGGTCTATAAAGTAGTTGAAAAAAATTGCTAAAAAGCAATACTTGTACTCTGGCATGAGATCTAATTTTCTAGTGTTCCCTTAATATGTAAAGCTATATAGTAGTCTTTGGAGTGTTTCTGAACTCTCCCTCATCTTCAGCTGTGTTGTGTCATCTTCATCATACCAAATATTTATCAGGTTCTGTAGAGATAACCACAGAGTTTGAGTTACTCTTGCAATAAGCTTTTATTATAAATGGACATTTATAGTAACATATAATGGACACATATATGTCTATCATATGGACAATATAATTATGGACACATAATATGTTATAATATCATATATAGATATTTAAATTTATAATAATATATAAATGATTATAAAAATGTAATAATATAATGGGATAATGAAGTGAGTGTGGAACAATATGATTGTCTTTATAACAACCAAAAAAAGCAAATTGCATCTTCCTTGTCAGCCATGGTTTTTATCAGGCTTGTGACAGAGATGTAAGGCTTTTCCCTGGTGAACAGTTGCCTTCCATTGAAAGAAGAATGGCTGTTCTGGTTTTACCAAGATGTGAACTGCTCTGCAGACCCTCTCCCCAGCTATCAGAAACTTGCTATGTAAATAAAATAATAAAATTAATAAATAGGATGAAGAAAGGATTCTCATGAAAGAAATTGCAGCTATTGGTCTCAAATGGACTTGTCTTCTAAAGGACTTCAAATGCTTAAATGACTTGAAAAATAGCCTGGTGAAGCTGTAGATTTTATGGGATTAGAGAGCAAAAATTGGTTTTATCTGACCTTGCAGGATGGAACCACCTTCAGCTAGAAGACAGCTTTTCAAACCATCCTATATTACTAGTGTGGAGCCACAAAGAACAGGACGAGTGGATGATACTAAAGCAGATCTTACTTCTGAATTTTCTTTGGTTTCTTCAGACGCAAACCAGGTAAGAAAGATTTAATGTTTGCATTGAACTACAACAACAAAAAAGCTTAGTCCTTTATTATCATTACAATTTGCTAGAGAAGATGGAAAGCATCTTTTTGTGTGTTTTAGATATGAGATAAAAAGAAATGTTTGGCACTGCATCAGTCATTGGGTGCATCAGCCTTCTGTGAATGAGGCCAATTGCCAGTTCAGAGCAGCTTAATCATAGAATATTTTTGTGGGTTTTGTTGTTGACAAAGGATCTAGTCACATCTCTGACTTAATTTCTTTTTTTTTATTGAAGTGGTGCAGTTCAGAGCCTAAGGGACACATACAGGTTTGTCTGCGTGTCAGGCCCTTGACATCGCTGGAAAAGGAAAATGAATTGCAGGTGACATGTAGTTTAAAAATACTTAATGTGTGGGTGGGATGGTTTATTTATTTATTCCCCCCATAAGCAGAGTTCTCTTGATAACCTTGATGCCTGCATTCCTTGTGCTTCCATTTAACAGGCCTGTGTTTCCCTTGAAAACTCCAGAAGCATCCTACTGAAGCCACCCAAAGCCTCTCGGAGTCGACCAAATGAAAAAACTCCTGGACAAATGATACAGAAGTTCACTTTTTCACGAGTAAATTTTTTGCCTTTAAAACTTTAAACTTATTCCTGGAAAAAGTTGCTTAACTTATATCATTTAATACCAAGCAAGCTAGAGGGGTTTTTTAGTTTGTCAATAGAACTTAAGATTGTAAGAATCTTCTACGTTCCATATGTTTAAAAGCCTCTAATTACTGCTTAACCCTGAAGTTGTTTTTTGGTAATGCTCAGGTGTTTGGGCCAGAAACAACTCAAGAAGAATTCTTTGAAGGTGCCATGAAGCAACCAGTGCAAGATTTCTTAGGTGGCTCTAATCGTCTTATTTTTACATATGGAGTTACAAATGCTGGGAAAACCTACACTTTCCAAGGTACAAGAAATGTGTTTTCATGAACTTACTGTTTTAAAGTGATGAATACTTCTAGGGGAAACATTAGAAGGTTTTTTCTTTCTTGAAACTCTAAGCCCTATATATACCCTGGCTTCTGAAATACTAATAAATAGCCTTTGCATTTCTGCTTCCCTAAGTGCCACTAAACTTCCAGAGTTTACATACAGTGATATTGCTTTGTAAGGCTGTAATAATTTCACCTTTTTACCACTGAATATCTAGAATGTCAGGGAGGAGGGGTAATTAGGAATAGACCTCTCTATGTCAGGATGTGGAAAGTGTGTAAGTCACTCTACATCAAACTAATGGTTGTTTTGTTGTTTGGGTTTTTTTTTTTTCAATTAATATTATAAAGGTCATATGTGTTTATATGCACTGTCAGCAAATAAGAAATAGTATTTGTTTCTTTTATTACAGACAGAATATATGTTTTGAAACGTGTTTGTTTACTTCCAAATGTTTCTGTTTTGTCTTGAAATTAGAATTGCTTATCATTGTCTGCATTGATTTGTATACTTAAGACATTGATTTGTATAATTAAGATCTTACTTTTGTATGTTTCTCTCAGGGACAGAAGATGATGTTGGTATTCTTCCAAGATCTATGAAGATGTTGTTTAACAGTATTCAAGGAAAGATATACCTAGCAATGGATCTCAAACCCTATCAGTGCAGAGATTATGTAAAGCTCACTGAGGAGCAAGTGAGAGAAGAAACCACTATAAAAAATTCAATACTCAGCCTAACAAAGGAGGTAGAGGAGCACTTGTTTCTGTGTTGATGATTGTGCATATATTTATCTATCTCAATGCTACCATGTTCACCTGTCAATGGGAAGAGTACCTGTATGAAGCATGGATGTCTCTATTTGCTGTCAGCCAGCTCCTCAGCTTAGCATAGAACGAGCACAGAGCTGATGATCCTCTGGGGTTCTTGTCTTGTAGCTGAATACTTGACAGCATCTCAAGCTAAGCCTTTTTATTCCTGTAGCTTGAGCACCTTATAGCATCCTTTGGGGTGTTTGCTCTTAATAAGATTGAATGAAAATAGTCTCTCTGTGGGAATGCTAGTAGGTTGCTCCTTTAAACAGTTCACTGTCTTTAAGGATACTTGAAAGAAAAGAATGTTTTTTGAGTTTGTTCTGCTCATAGGTCCTCAAAGGAAGCAATTTTTTAAAGTTTTTTTTTTTTTTAAACAGTAGAGCTATAAAGGTGTTGGATGTGCAGAAGCAGTGTTCAGGGATATGGCTTAATCAAGGACCTGTCAGTGTTAGGTTAATGGTTGGACTCAATCTTGTAAGTGTCTCCCAATCTAGGCAGTTCTGCAGTTCTAAAGATTTTAACTACGATTTTCTGATGGACTTTATTCTTCAACTGGTCGCTGTGGAGAGATCCAGAAATAAATTTTTATGAGTTGCCTGGAATTCTAAAGCTGTTTAGCCCTATTGGAGTGATGGGGGAACTGTATTTTGTAAACAAATACCTTTTTGTTTGGTGTTTTTAATTCTGAAACAAATGGAATAATATGAAACCTTGGCATATGTTAGGAATTGGAACTGGAAACAATTGTTTTGCTTTACTTTTTTTTTAAGGGAAAGAGTTAAGCATCTTGCTTTTTATAAAGCTGAAATGCTCTTCACTGTGATAGGATGTGAGGGAGGTGTCAGGAATGGGTGTGAAGGTGAGACCACTGCTTGCAGCAGGAGTGCAGAGGTGTGTTGAACTAGGCACCATGTGTAGCTGGGATCTTTGTGTGGCACATTTCAATGCTCTGGATTCCTGTCTAGTAGGACACTAGAGCTGTTAGATGAGTAACTGGTGCTGTACTGGTAGCATGCTGTCAACAACAGATCTGTCTGTTCTCTTTTGTAGGTAGACTATCAAAACAGCATCAACAACAAAACAGCAGTTGATTCTAATGGTAAGGCTTTTTTAATGAAGAAATTCTAATTAAACCTCTCCAAGAATCCTTCTGAAGGTCAATAACTGACTTCTGGCCTCTGTTAATAGTAAAATGACTACTTGGCAGTTTTGTATACCTGTGCATTGGTTAGTGAACAAGTTATCTGGGCAGAAAACAAAGATAAAAATGAAGAATAGCAGAACAGACATGAAGTGAGGTCAAAGTAGCACCACTTATGGTACCCTAGGCTTTTAGAGTACCTCTGTGGAATTAAATGCTAGAATTATGTTTATCTAAAAGCCACCTAAATATGACATTTGCTTTAAAAAGTGAGAATGGGGTGTACCTGACAATTTAATTCTGTCTTCTAACAATATTGAAGAGACCCTAAGCAAGCTGTACATGGTTGATAGACTTTCCAAGTGGAAAATGGAGTGGGTGGTGTGAGCATCTCACTACCAGGTGTTTCAGAAAGGGGAAGAACATTTCAATGGGTTTCTGTCTGGAGCAAGTGGTTTTTTTAGAAGGCTGCTACAGTAGATCTTTTCATTTACTTTTTAGTGACACTCTCTTTCCTAGTGCTATGTTAACTAGTAATATTTTGTACTTGGCAGATCTGGGAGAATGGTTAGACTGGGAACAATCCAGCACAACTGGGAAAAACCATGTGAAGTTTTCTGTTTGGGTTTCATTTTTTGAGATTTACAATGAATGTTTTTATGATCTACTGAACCCCATGTCAAACAAGAAGAAAAGGAAAACACTACGCCTTGCTCAAGACATCAAGGGATTTTCTTATGTAAAAGGTGATTAGATTACATTGCAAATTGTCAAATGTATCATTAGCAAAGTCAGTCTTTTAATAACATTTATTTTGAGATTAGGAAACTCTTAGCTGCATTCACTACATGGGTATTTCTTTGAAATACTGAAAACAATGGGCATATTTGTTAGTGGTTTGGTGCTTTCTTTTTTTCTTGAAGATTCCATTTAGGACTACAGCTGGCTGGGTTTTTTTCCCAATATATTGTATGTTCTTCAGAGAACAAGTGAGCAAGTTAAGTCTGAATGCAGATTACATTTTACAGTGGTCTAGTTTTAGCAAACCTATGATGGAGGTGGTTTTAGGTTGGGGTGGGGAGTTAACAGAACTCAAAATAACAGTTTAGTGTTTGTTTCTGGCCATGGAGAAAATGATGGGATTTGAAAGATGTTTGATTGTTTTTGGACAATCAAGAAGCACATTTTAGATCAAAGGCTTTTTGTAGTTTTCCTTGCTTTTATAGTTCATATGCCAAACTGTAGATTCAAAAACCTGAACTGGACAATAAACCACACACTTTCATTTCTTTCAAGACTAGAAAATGTGTGAAGTAGGAAATAGTCTGCTTTGAGCTATGCTACAGTGTAATATTTTCTTTTTCTTCTCCTGGAGCTTAGAAATACAAGGATCTTACTTATGTTATTGAGGAAAGCCAGTTAATGATTTTTTTACTTATTATTGGTCACAGCTGATACTTTTGCTAGTACAATTTTGGTAACCTGTATTTTAACATAGGCCTTGATGCTCCTGTTGTGAGTTCTTTTGCCTTTTGGCTTTTCAATGCTCAGGCTAAAGTTGCTCAATTAATTTTGGATGGAACACATTTCAGTGTGCTAATAGGATGAAATGAAGTGTTTATTTATAATTGCCCTTTTCCATGGAAGGAGGAATCTTTTTTGTCATCATAACCTCCAACACCTTCCTTTTTTTGGTCTTTTTTTTTTTTCCCTTGGTAATGATACTGACCAGATGATTGTCTTTGTTTTTCCTAAAGATCTGCAGTGGGTTAATATTATTGATTCTAAAGAAGCTTTTCAACTTCTAAAAGTGGGGTTGAAACACCAAAGCATTGCAAGCACAAAGCTAAATAGTTGCTCCAGCAGAAGGTGAGACACTTTGAATCATCTTGGGCATAGGATAGTGTGTGGGAGGAGGAAAAAATTAGAATACAAACCTATGTGGCCTTTAGGTGGGTAAGATGTTTCAACAGGGTCTTGGCATCTAGGTTTCAGACTCAAAACTTTCAGCTGTTTCTCAAAATGATGTGAGCTGATGGTTTAAGCCACAATGATTCAATCCTTCTATAAGATGGATGGGTAGAAAAGCTAACAGTGTTTTATAAAATGCTCTCCTTCAAGCAAAAGCACTTAGCATATTTAAATAGATAATGATGCATTTTGCTTTGTACACATTTAGATAGAATAAAGCTATCTGGTAGATCTGTTTAGATATGTTGACAGATTCAACAATGTTTTGAACAGATGTTAGCTATAAATATTCATAAGGTATTGGCTTATTTGATCACTTCTCTGCTTATTGAAACTTCTCCCTCTAGTCACAGCATATTCACAGTTAAGATACTGAGGATTGAAGATTTTGGAATGCCACAAGTGACCCAAGTCAATGAGTAAGTTCAGGGCATAGCCCTCCTGTTCTTTTGTGATGAACTTGTCAGTTCTTTTCCATGTCGGTCTGCTGATGCTGTCCTGCACACCCAGTGCTCCCTGACAGAGCCTTCTGCATGTATTGTGCTTTCCTCTCTTTCTATGCTTACACAGTACTTAGCCCTCTACCTCAAGCTCTCAGGTTGCAGTGCTGTTCTGTACCTTGTCCCCTTTGTTCAGCACAAGGTTCTGCTAGCCTTCCTCACTCCTGAACTCAGCTAAGTCCTCAGAAGGAAGAAGAGGGTCACTGCAGAGGGGGAATGGGAGGCTTGTTAGGAAAGGGTTTGTCAGCAAGTAGTTGAAGCTTGACTGGGGAAGCAACATTGAAAAGGACTGAAGTGATTAGATGCAGATCAAAACATTCTTCCTCTAAGTGATGATAAACAACTTGTGCATGTTCTAAGGTAAATAAAGCAAATTCTCCTCATCTGCTTTCAGACTGTCATTGTGTGATCTTGCTGGTTCAGAAAGATATACCAAGACCCACAATGAAGGTGACCGACTGAAAGAGAGTGGCAATATAAACACCTCTCTGCTGACTCTAGGCAAGTGCATTAATGCACTCAAGAACTCTCAACAGTCAAAGTAAGTCCTTCTATGAATTGAAAAGTGATTGTGGTTGTTAGGTATTGCTTACAAAGTTTAAAAGCTATTTTGGTAGCAAAGGTGTATGGACTCTACAAGTCTACACTTGGAAGTCTTGATATACCAAAGTGATCTGAAACTTGACTTGTTTTACTCTTTCAATCATTCAAATTCTGGCATCCTTTCAACGTAGATCTTAGCAACTTAACTTTCTTCTTCCAAGTGTTGCTTATCAAACTTCTGAATAAGTTTCAAACAGATTTTTCACTAGTGTTACAGTAAGAGTCAAATTTTCAGCCTTTTTATTAGCTCCTCTGTGAACTAATTCCACTGTCTGTGTACTTGTAGAGTAACACTTTTCACCAGTGGGTGTAGCTGCTATCATAACTGTTCACTCTTTGATAGAATTTGTCTGTTTAAATCTTGAAATAACACTCTCTTCCTGATCTAGCTAACCACATGCATACAAAAGAAAGCCTTCTCATTATTTATAGCCTAGCTTGAGGATCTGAATAAAATAATACAGAAGGTTAACTGTCTAGAAAACACCACACTGTATAGTCACAGCTGGATGCAACTGTCCAGTAACTGCTTTCTCCACAGGTTCTCTTTTGAAGATGCATTTCTCTCCCAGAAGCTAAATGAACTCTCAGTCTGTTGATTGATATACCTGGATGTGCTCTGCCAAATATACTTACCCCATAATACTACTCCTGACACCCTATTCAAAGTTTATCCCACCTTAAGATGAAAAAGCTTTGCTAGTGTGGAACATGTGGTTCTGACTAACCCCGTGTTTCATGAATTTACCACCTGTCTTTTCTTCCTGTTCTTTCCAGGTCAGAAGTATACATTAAACCTAGCAGCTGCTAAAAGGACTGTTAATGTATTCAGAATGTATTTTTCTGATCCAAATCACTTGGAATTTTAATAATAGAAGAAATGTTCTGAAGCATGATAGCTTGTTGTCATGTCTCATGACAAGCTATTGTCCATTCTCAGAGTCAGGATACTGGAGTGAGAGAGATCTCTGATAATGTCGGGTGCTGCATACCTAACACTAGAGATGTCCTTTTCATGAGTGTGGGAAAGCAAAGAGTGGAGTGGGGTATAGTTTGATGTATCCTGAAGCCATTTTTAAGTCTTCTGGCTGAGTAGCACTTAACACTGACTTGAAATTATTAAACTTCTGCTCATCTCTTCTGTTGTCTTTCAAGGTTGCAGCAGCACATACCCTTTCGTGAAAGTAAGTTAACTCATTTCCTTCAAGGATACTTCAGTGGCAAAGGAAAGATACTCATGATAGTAAACATAAGCCAAAGTGCTTCAACTTATGATGAGACACTCAGTGCACTGAGGTTCTCAGCCATGGCACAAAAAGTAAGTGTGTTGTTGATCTTGTTAATCAGTACTTCTGATTTGCACTTAAAGAGCAGGTTTTCTCACTCGTGAGAAAATGAATGTAGTTATTGGATTTTTTTTCTGTCTCTTTGTGATCTGTTTTCTAAATGCTCCTAGTCAGGAGCCTTGTCCTTAAAGCTTTGAAAAATACTCTGTGAGGACATCTTTTTTAGTTGGATGCTCCCATCCCCACAGTTCTTCTAGTGAAAGTCAGTAAAAATCAGTAATTCCTATGGAATGTCCAGCCTAGCAGACACTTGCTACCTTAGCAGTTCTCTGGGGGTCTGGGTAGATTTTTCTTCTGTCCTAAAAACATGCTCTCACTTAGGAGCAATGATAGCTACCCCATAGACTATCACTATCTTAATTTGGAATATTGCTCACTTGAAATACTGGTAAAAAAGGTTGAGCACCAAAGAGTTTTTGAAAGGTTGTCTGTGTCCATAGAGGCTACAGTGGGAATGTGGAGGTTCGGTGGAATGAGAAGGATTAAGCACAGTTCCAGCTTGTCAAGCTAGTGACGTGGTGTTCCTGGGATCAAAAGAAAGGTTAAAGTGATTCCTTTGTACTCCAGCTGAAAACTGGTCTGAGTAGTGACTGAAAAGAGGATGGGCTAGGAGAGTACTGTGCTCAGAGGGCCTATAGAAAAGTGCAACAGTTACATATTGGAGGTGCCAGGAGAAGTTTAAAAATAACTGAGATATGTTCTTTATTTTCTGGATAGCTTTTAGTTATGGACACACCTTCTCTTCCTCGAGATGAGTCATTTGTCCAGAAAGCAGCACATGAATCATCACTGCTTAGTTGCTCTAAAATGCCAGTTCCACAGAAAAATGTTACTATCCTGTGGGATAGGAGCTTAGATGTGATTGAAGATTATGATGAACCTGAAGAACAGGAAAATATGTCAAGAGAAGAAGCAGTGCAGAAAGATGAAGACAATAAAGTTCTCATTGGACAAAAAGAATATATGGTATGTGCCAGGGCTCCCTTTAAGAATTGCGGTGGCATGGAGCCTTGAAGCAGGGCATTACTTTTGTAGTTTCCCCTCATCTCTCACCTTTGCTCTACCTAATTCCAGCATGAAGAACCAGAAGTGAAATGATTCCTCACTTCAGTGCCTACTGGGGGAATATTCTGAATTGTTTGTGAATACAAACTGAGCAGTAAGAATTGCAGACTTGGCTTCTCTCCTTTTGGTAACCTGTGGTCAATGCCCAGCAAGGATTCCCTGTTTTTTATCAAAGCAGGAAACAGTTCCTTTGTTTTCTATGCTTAAGAAAAATCTGAAAATGGTTCTTTAAGGGACATTAATTTTAGTCACTTCTAGGGAAGATGAGGAGGGAACAGAGAACTAGACACTGTTTTGTGAAGGTTTCATTAATACTGCACCAAAATGAATATCTGGAAAATGAGACAAATCCTGTGGAGCTTAAACCTGTTTTATTGGTATGGGGTTTTTTTTCAGACAGCTTTGAGAATTCTTGTAATCAATTTAATGTTCTGTGCAAATACCTGCTCTGTGCAAACTTAAAAATTGCTGTGCTGGTACCAAACAGATGTTTCAATCTACTCATGAAGCCTCCTGTTTATGCATAGGCTAATAAATTGCCTGGAAGAGCCTTTGCCATGTGGAAGAGTAAAGTGTTGTAGTGTTTGAGAAAGGAGGAAAAAATAATCTCATTTCCGGGAAACTATTTATTTATGAATAACTGAATACTAATACTAATTCTAGGCACTGGTGAATCTCATAGAATATCTGAAGAACAAACTTATTACTGAGAAGAAGAAAAAATTCCTACTGGAATTAGAAATTCGTGAAGAAGTGATACAAGAATTTATCCAATATTTTGCTGAGCAGGGACTGCCTTTCAAGTAAGTGACTTTCAGGTGGTTTTAAAGTTACTAGTTAAAAAAAACCCAAAACCACTTATCTCTTCAATGACCAATCTCCTGCTAGACTTACTTGCCTTTTTCTGTTTAGACAAGGTGAGTGTAGGGAGGATGGAGCCAGACTCTGCTCAGTGTCATCCAGTGCCAGGACAAGAGGCAATGGGAGTCAGTTGGAGCACAAGAGGTTGAGGGAAACACAAGGAAAAACTTGTTGCCAGTGAGGGTGCCAGAGCCTGGCAGGGGCTGCCCAGGGATGTTGTGGAGTCTCCTGCTCTGGAGACACTCAAGACCCACCTGGATGCATTCATGGGTGACAGGGGTAAATATATTTTAGTGTAGTAACATCATTTTGTGGATGGCTCTATTGTGCCAAAATAAAGGGGGGGGGAGGATTACAAAAAAAAATCTTTGTTTATAGCCACCTATACTCATAACTTCTTAGCAAGTTGTACCAGGTAGATTGGAGCTGATTTCTTTCTCCAACTCTAGCGAATGTCTTCATTATGAACGAGAACGGATTGGAGAAACTGGAAAACGCCTGGACATCTTCAAGGAACATGAAAATTACTATCCTAGAAATGCAGATGAAGATAAATTCAGTGCTCAGTCTTGCAGCAAACAGGCTGGACCTCTGGTATTGTTGCACCCTTCCAATATCATCCCTTTTGCTCACTGCCTGTTTTGGTGATGATGTTTCTCAAGGATTAGAAGGATGTTTTCAAGGAATTGCATGCTGGGGAACTGTCCTCAGCAAGAGACGTTGAGTAGGAGTAGCTACTGAGCATCAGGGGTCTGCATTTAGGAATCCTTGGGATTTAGATAATCTCTGGGATTTAGAACCCCATAGATGGGCTGTACTGAAGCAGTCCAGAGACTTTTTCCCTCTGCAGGCTGTTGTAGCTATAACTGAAGCAAGGAGAATTGTATATACACTTAAGCTACAGACTTCACTCTAGTGAGTTTGGAACCCATTGTTTGTTGTGGGTTTCTGTGTTTGAGTTTTGTTTTTTTTTCCTTAGCAAGCTACCAAGTCAGTGTTTTGAGTACTACTTAAGCTTGTGGCAACTTTTAACATTATTTTACCTCACAAACTTCTACTGAGAGATGAAAATTTCAGATGTATTCCTTCTAAAGCAGTTCAGTTGCTATGTTCATTCAGTGTGCTTACTGGGTAACAAGTTAGCTTTGATATGAATTTGCAGAAGATGCCTTTGTGCTGATATCAAAGGGAATATGATGGTGTCATGAAATGCTATGAAAATTAAGTATCTCTTGATACTGGAGGCTTGTATAGACAAACTGGCAATCAAATTGCATATAAGCCTGTAAGATGGCTTTGAAGCCACAACTGACTATACTTACATGTAGGAATTCATAATGGTCTTTCAAATTTTCTGTAGAATTAATGGCTATTGTGCAATTATTTGCTTCTTCAAATGTATATAAATGGTCTTTCAGGATGAAGAACGTAGCACTGGGCCAGGTGCCTGTGCTGGTCTTGAGGGCAATGTTGATGTTCTGCAGAATGACACCAGTCATCTCAAAAAGCAGACAGGAGCAGCACACAAATACAGTGTGTCCCTAGAGGGCTCCAATGCAGCTCTAAGGTGGCAAGAAAAACAGCTGGAAAAACTTACCACTGAACTAAATAAAACCAAAAAAAAGCTGACAAAGGTAACAAATAAACTCATCAGAACTGAGGAGGAGCTGACACAGAAAAACAGAGGTGAGCTAGGTCAAAGTGGGATGTTAAAGGCAGAAAAATGTAGTAACTATTGTAAAATAAAAATAATAATCCAGTTGAAGAGGTTCCAAAATCCAGGATTTGGGAAAAAAGACATGTATAGAGCTGGTAAGCAATTGTTTTGTGTATGTTCAGTTTGAACAGTTCCACGAGCCTCATTTATTTTTTAAGACAAAACTTGCAATTGTTAGGTGTAGATTTTAGAATTGTGGTAAAATGTCAAATTATTGCTTGTTGATTTGTTATATGGTAATCACCACACTTCTTTACCATTTGCTGATGCAGTTTTTACAGGTATCTTGTGGAACATTAGTAGTGGAAAAAGCAGCAATATGATTTCAGCAGAAGCTTATTGGTGTGATCTGTGTATTATAAAGGCTGCAAGGGCCAATTCTGCTATTCATAAAACCTAAGCAACTCTTGAAATGTCTACTTATCATGCCCATCAGTCTGAAAATAAATAAATCTATTCAGAAGGTACTGAGGTACCATAAGATTTGGAAAAATGGATTGCAAAGTAAACAATGGCACGGCTGCTTATTTGACAGAGGCTTCTTTTCCTGTTACAGACATTGAAATGCAGACAATGAAATTGGATGAGTCTGCTGAGCAGCTTAAAGTATCAACTGAGGTAACTTTCTCAGGGAAAAAAAACTGTGCTAAATTCATTGCATTTAAACTACCAGTTTTTTTATTAATTGCTATCATAGTATGTTTCAAACTTTTATTATTTTATTTTTTTTTGTATCAAGCTTAACTGATCTTGCTTCTAAATGCATGCTATGGTTCTGAAATTTACCACTGAATTCACTACTGTTTTTTTTGTTTAATACTATTTTTTCTTTTTCAAGACATTGAATGAACAGCATAAGAAGATTCAAGAACTAATGGACATTGTGGAGATGAAAGATGATGCTATTTTGAGACTACAGGATTTGATATTCAGTTTAGAGGCAACCATGGAAGACTATGTAAGTCTGCCACTTCTCAGTTGTCTTTATACAAAATATATATATCTAAAGCTATGCTTATAGTGGACTTCACTGGTGTGGAAAACTGAAATGTTCTGTGTGTAATTGCTGCTTGCTTGAAATGGTAACTGGTGATGTTGTCATTGAAATGAAAGTTATGGAAAAAGAGGACTTCCAGAAGCAGTGATCTGGAGGACTGTAGATGAGGCTATGAAACTTATCACTCTGATCCATCCCTTTCTTCTACTGTAAAATGAAGGCTTTGACTATACTTAATCTTCTCTCCCCACCCTCTGATCCACAGCCACTTAGCTTTCCAAGAGTATGAGTGCTTGGAGAGTGGTAAGAACTGTGATGCCTGTTTCCTGTGACTAGTCCTTCCAAGAGCAAGGCTCCAGTCTATCCAGTGTTTCAAGGAACACTGCTAGTGTTCAGTGTTTCCAGTGCAGCATGAAATCTAAAACATGACCACAGACCACAGACAGTCTGTTGGGGAGATTTTCTTCAATACTTTATAGATAGATAACTAATGAGCAACTGGATCTTGGCAGCCAGCATGGCTTGCCACTTGTCATCTTGAAAGTAAAGAAACTTCATTCTTAGTCAAATGTGTCTCAAGTATGTATGGCAGAACTGACCAGGCTTTCAAATGGTAGCAGGGATTAGCAAAATGATCTGTGGCTTTGCTGAAGGTGGCTACAACTCCCAAGTCTCACAAGAAAGTGATGAATTTGTAGAGCTGAGCAGTTGCCCTCTGAACACATCAGAAATGTCATCAACAATTTTGACAGTGGATATTGTTTTCAGGTGGTAAACAACTGCCTCTTAGACAGAAGTCTTGCATCTTATAGTTTCTTAGTGTCTTGCTTTGCTTTCTGTACCATGCAAAGCATTGTACTTATGAGTAGCTGAGGATGCAACTGCTTGAGTTTTAAGGACCTGATCTGTAACTGACTTGTTCCTCTGATGACCCCTATACTTGTTACCCAGAGAGATTTGTAAAAACATTTGCATAAAAGATTACTGAGCCTTTTAATTGCTCACTTTATAAAACTTCAAACTAATTGATCTTATTTTAACACAGGACACCACTATAAATACCATTAAAAGGAATCTGGTAGAAAAGAACTCTGACCAAGTGACTGAAAGCCAACAGTTGAAGGATTGTAAAGAAACTGCATCAAAAGGTGGAAGAAAACGTTGCCTTGAAAATAATACTCCCATGGCAGAAGAGCCACCTACAAGAAAAAGGTACAATTTCTACCCTCACTCAATAAGGTAAAAAAAACCCTTGATTACTATTCCAGAATAGAGGGAAAAATTTGTTGAGCATAAATGTTATGAGAAAATCTTATCTTAAACTAAATGGAAGCAACTGTTATGTAAAATAGCAGGTTTGCATAAGGTCCTATACTGTTTACTCCTAAATGTTTAAAATAAAAGTTTGGTTTTAGACTTCCTTTTTTTTTTTTCTGCTGTTTTTTCTCATCTATTAATGTACATGGAGTTTCATCTGCAGTTCTTTGGCAATCTCCTAACAGCTGTTTCTGTGCTAAATGTTAAGTTATATTAAGGGTGAGTGTAGGGAGGATGGAGCCAGACTCTGCTCCCTGCCATGGCAGAGACCTGTACCATCAGTACAGACCACATCCCCTCTCCCTCTCTCCCTGCTCACCACAGCAAGCCCACTCACAATGGCCCAAGCACAAGGTCCTTGGCACCAAGCCCTGGTGACACCCACTGCAAGTGCTGAAACACCCCAAAACAAGGCAAGTCTGAACTTCTCTGCTTGAGCTTTCCATGCCAGTGGAAGAGACCAAAACAGAACAGGACTGAGACAACTCTCATCAGAGGGTTCAGCTGCAAGCCCTGGAAGGAGACAAAATGTGGGAGCACAGCAAGGTTTCCCTTGTGGAAGTCACACTCTGGAAGCTCAAGGCACCTGTTCAGATAGGGAACAAAACATTTGACCTTTATGAAATTCACCAACATGAAGTTCCTGAACCCAAAAATGTATAGACTGGAAGTGGGTGTGTCTGCAGGAGAACAAGGTGTAAATCCATGTGCACAGATGACTTAGTTCCCAACAGAACCAGTCCCTTCACTTTGTGTGTAATTGCTCATGGTTGACAAGATTGGACAGAGGCACATCTAGAAACATGTCATTTAATAGGGCAGAACAAGGCTTTGGTGCTTTCAAACCTGTCATCACTCTGGCAGTGCTGCCTGCATTGTGCCCTTACAGACACCTCTCCCCTGCCCTCCCCTACACACACACAGCTCTTCATACAGAAAAAAAAACATTAAAAACCCAAACAAATCCGCCCGAGCCACCGCGTCGCCCCAGCCCGGAGGATCCCAGGGGCTGGGCGGAGCGGCTCGGCGGAGCACCCAGAGCGGCCGCGGACTTGCTGCTGTCGCATGTGACGCTAGGGGTGGCCACACAGCCCTTCCTGCAGCCTCTTTGCCGCTCTTTATTGTGCCGGAGACACTTATTTTTCCCAGCCCGGGCAGCTTTACAGGTCCCCTCGCAGGAGCTTCCAAACGTCTCTGCTCTGCCTGGGCATTGGTTTTCCCACAGCGGGTAAGTAAACCGAATTGGAGACAGCATTTGGAGGGTAATCCTGGACTTAAAGACACCAAATAAGAAGACACAGAGACTATTTTCAATAAGCTGGAGGAGAAACAGCAAAGCTGCATGGCTGAGATTGCTCTTTTCACAGCACATGACAAGGCACTTTCTGAGAAGATTAATAATTCTCTGCTCACAAACATCATGTTAGTCACAAATCTGAATTTAATAAAAACTTACTTTGCCATTCTATTGCTCCACTAAGCTTTAAGAAAGTTCATCCTCTAGAAATCAACTGTTAGCACATGCAGTGACTTAATTACCATATTACTTTGTGTCTCATTAGCCTGGGAGAAACTGAGAGTATATTAAATATATGTGGTGTGCAAGACAGTGTAGAAGATGCTAGCAGACAACTGGCCTTCTTTTTCCTAAATTTTGGTATGAAGAGGATAGATGAAAGAGTTGAAAAGGCTTTGGCCTTAATTAGACCTTGTATCTTAAAGGAAAGACAAAGTAAGTGTCAATAACTACATTTCCTACCTGGGGTATACAAAACTTCTATTTTGAATTTTAAGAATTCCATTAATGAAGTGCTCTTAGGTTATATTGTTTTCCTGGACAGTCATTTTGTCAAGAAAAAAAGTTGTATGGTGTTTTTAGAAAGTTTTTTTGATAATATTTTTGTTTGGTTTTGTTTCTAACTTGAGAATCTCTGTACTTGAAAATCCAGACAGGTAATAGTTACAATAGCAAACCATCACACACAGCTTCCCATTTGCTTTCACATTCCTCATCTCAACAAATACCACATTCCAGCTGGTGTAGCTATAGTGCCATCATCTGGAAGCTGATGCATATTTCTGCAGTTAGGCTTTTCTTGGAAGAACTGGTGTATAACACATAGAAAAAATGAGAAATAGTGGCTACTAAACACAAGAAGAAGCTGAGTTTATAAAATGGTGATGAGATGAAAGGAAATCTCTCGAGTCTCTGAGCAGCCTGGGCTAGTTGAGGGTGTCCCTGCTCCCTGCAGGGGGGCTGCACTAGATGCCCTTTGGAGGGCCCTTCCAGCCCTAAACATTCTATGACCATACTATTCTAAGAAACTGCTGTTGTATCATCTTAGCTGTTATTGGCAGAAGGTCTGTTTCAGTGAGAAATAACTGGTTATTATCTTGGAAATATAAGAAGCTGGGAGGGAGACTTTTGAGGGAATGTGTTCATATTTCAGGTAGCTAATAGTTCTTTTTGTAGACAGTGAAGGCTTCCTACTCCTACAGTGAGATCATCAAACACTCAAATTGCCAGATCAACATGAATTTGTAGTCACTAGGTGAAGGCTTGTCAAAGTTCAAGCTCAAAAAGGAATTAGAGTTCTTCCCTCAGGAGCACACTTTGGCACTAACCAAAGCTGATGCTGCTAAGAATCATAAAGGTAAGTGATCTAGAAAGCAGGTACTGTGTCTACTGATGTAATTTCTACAATACTAGCAATGTACACTGCAGAAAATCCCACATCAGGGTTCATATCAATGCTGATCACCATCTAAAGGGCAGAGGTCAAGAGGATGGGGCCAGACTCTTCAGATGAGCCCAGCAACAGGACAAGGGTCAACAGGCAGGAATTGGAACCCAGGTTCCAGGTGAACAGGAGGAAAAGCTGCTTTCCTGTGAGAGTGCCAGAGCCTGGCCCAGGCTGCCCAGAGAGGTTGTGGAGTCTCTTTCTCTGGGGAGACTCCAAACCCACCTGGACAGGGTGATCCTGGGCACCCTGCTCTGAGTGAGTTTGCTTTAGCAGAGGGGCTGGATGAGATCATCTCCTGAGGGCACTTCCAGCCCCTCCCAGTCTGTGATTCTGTGTTATCAGGTGTATGCAGGTGTTTTATTGACCAAAGTGTTTTTTCTGTGCAGAGAAAAGTTTTTACATGGCTTGCCCATTTCTTACTGAGGTCTCAAATGTGACATTTCCTTTAGTTAAGCTCTCTCTAGCTCTTTCTTCCTAAGAATGGTGGTGAATTTCAGTGAGGGAATCCTCAGCTAAGTTAAACTGTTCCAAAGCCAGGCAGGTGTGTGAATTAGCTGCCCAGAACCCTCCTAAATCAGACAGAGGCTTTCCAAACTGCTGTGTTCCTGATTTCAGACAGGTACCTCTGCTGACTCAAAAGAGATTGTTGCTCATCTTTGCCATCAGACAAAGGGAATGAGGAGAAAAGGGCAAAGTAAAAAAACACTCTGTGCAGTTTGGAATCTTACCTTTGATATTTTTGCTGCCACTCTTTTGAAGTCCTATATCCAGAGGGTATATATATATAGGTATATATATATATATGCTAGCAAATCTTTTTGATGCTAACTCTTCACTGGCTTTGCCTGTAAGAGCAAAGTCCAGAAAGAACTGAGTCTTTCTCACACTTCCTTCATTGTTCCTATTGTATTTAACACAACTAGCTGTTACAGAGAGCTTCCTGACAAATACTGCTGTTGTGATGGGGCATTTCTTATGACAGACATTCCTCCAGCAGAAGCTGGACTGACCATTCTCCTGGTGGCCCATTTTCACCCACAGCTGCTTTGCTGCCATAAACTCAACCTGAGGCAAGCTGGCCTGGAGGAAGTTGTGATCAGTGCAGAATTTCTGTCACCTTGGTGAGCTGAGTTCTGAAAAGCATATTCAGAATGGCTGTATGTTCTTTGGATTGGTTTTTACTTCAAAATAACCATTAAAACTGTTCTTCCTGGCATTATTTCAGCACTCCAGGTCTTTTGGGTGCTGGCAAGTTGTACTTTAAACCAAGAAGCA
The DNA here is from genome assembly GCA_025447755.1 of Corythornis vintsioides. Lineage (NCBI taxonomy): Eukaryota > Metazoa > Chordata > Aves > Coraciiformes > Alcedinidae > Corythornis > Corythornis vintsioides. The sequence continues at coordinate 10,661 of JAOEGS010007275.1, read as the reverse complement.
ATCTCAGAAAAGGCCTGAGTGAGATGATTTCAAAGTTCTTTGATGGAATTAAGAGCTTCTCTACCAGTGAGGCAAACACAATGCTGGAAGTTTAGTTGGAATTATTTTTTGACAAGAGCAGAAATGCTGAAACCAGTAAAATGTCTTCCTGAGAGTTCATGAAACTTCTGGTGGAAGCTCACAGTCCAATAGCTTGGCAGGTACATGCAGGTTTTGAACACTGGGGATCATTTATTGCACTGCAGTTAGAAATGTCAGTAGTTCTAAGGCTACAGTAGCTCTGCCTGTGAGAGAATTTTACATACTGACCAACATTTTTTCATTACACCACTCTTAATGTAACAACTCTAAATTTCAGTTTGGTTTAAGTATGAGATGCTGAAGGATTCCATTCCCTTGGGTTCAGATATTCACATATCAATTATTACCCCTGTGTTGTGCTTGGTTAGAATGATCCAGTAGATCACCCACAGACTCAGGACAGGTTTCCTCCACATTGAGTAAGTAGCCATATCTGAGTTGAAATGTGAGAACATTCAATTTATTAATGTTTATTTCCTTCTAAAGATATTCTTGATCTTACTGTCTTGTACAGCTTTGGAAAGGGGGAACTTTAGAGATGCATTTCAAAACAATGAAAATAATGCTTTCATTCAGCTGGTGAAGAGATTCAGGTTCAGAAACATTTTGTATCTTTGAGATACAGACTTTTATCAAAATATTATGTATATCAAAACCAACTAAATGTACAGAACCCCTCTGCCTATAGATCTTACAGAAAGTCTGACTCTGTCCTTTTCTCTCATACCTAAATGCCAGATCAAAACAGAGTGTGACCTTCACAACCCTTTATTTAGGAAATACCTTGTGGTTCAGTGTAGAATGGAGTGGTGTGGAGATGTGATGAACATTCTTCCAACAGTAACACAACAGAATTATTCTGCTGATTTTTGTCCCAGCAGGGGAGAAATGGAAACACAGGGTGTGTTTATTTGTACAGCAGACCACACAGTTCCTTGTTTAGAAGCTTCAATGAAATCAGAATCTGACACTAAGACTATATTAAAGATCTATTTCAGGTTAGACTGGTAAACAAGCTGCTTCTGAATCCCAAAATACTGTTTAAGGACAATCAGTGTATCTGATTGTAATGAGTATTTGGACTGAAGTACTGCATAATAAAGTCAGAGAAAGGGGGGGGAGCTTTTTTTCCCTGCCAGGGAGATGGAGCCAGTCAGCCTGTGGTTGTGTCCCTGGCTCTGGCAAGGCAGCCCTTGCAACTCTCCCTTTGTTTTAGCCACAGCAAACTAAGGATTCACTTTCTGATTGCTTTGCTTGAGCATAAATACTGATTTATCCTCCAATACTGCTTTGAAAATCTACAAACTAAACATTTCATCACCCTGCAACCAGAAGGAACCAAAATGCTCAGGGTGTTGCTGTGTTTGGGGCATCTCTTGACCCCTCTGCATTCACCTTTTCTCTGTAACATGGACCACCTCATCTATGGCAGGTACTTTGGGGCTTTGATCTTATAATTCTCATCCAGAGAGAAGCTGTGAGTCCTCCCTGCCAGATATTTTCCTTTCTGCTGATTGCCATACTGATTTATCCACCAGCCTTTTGGCAGCAACAAGAGGAGCCAATCTGATATGAATCTGGAAGCCCCTGACTATACTGTGCATCTAACCAGTGAGTTCAAAATCCTGTTTCACCTTCCAGGAAGGCTGGTGATTCATTTTTGTGATGTTACAGGAAATACAGTGTCAGCAGCTGAAATTCAATTTAGTTTTTCCACAGAGCCTTGGCCTGTTCTAATTAAAAGTAATGTACCTCTATAGAAATTATTAACTTGCAAATTACTGTTTGGGGTTTTTTTTTCTCCCTATAAATAGAAACATCATTTTGAATGTTTGTAGACCGATCCTGATGGATTTATATTTATCTACAAAATTAATTATAGCTGATGTGTTTTACCAGAAAAAATCTGGTTGAAGAAAAGTTTTCAGCTTTGCATTTCCATTCTACTACTAAGCACGACCAAAAAGCATGTCTTGGTTGTGCATAACAGGAGTAAATATTTTTTCAGGTTTCATTCCTTTGGAATCTAGGTTACAGTGCTGCATAAAATCATTTAAGAGCTGTTGAACTTTTTTTTTTTCTTTCTTTTTATTTGTACAGGAAGTATTTCTCAGTTGTAGGCAATGACTGGACACCAGTAATGAAGTTGCAGCACTGAATTGAAGTGACTGGGTCGTTCAGGTCTTGTTGGAGTTGGGTTTATGTTGGGCTGGTTGGCTTTTTTTAATGTGGATCATAAAAAAGTTCTGATTTGCAATTACACTGAGCTGCTCAAACTCTGCCAATTATTCACAATTAGAGTAAATATTTGCTCAGGCTTCATTCTTCTGGAACTGAGGTTAGAACATTGAGTGAAAATGTTCAATGGCACTTCTTACTCAACTGGGCACATGTGTGGGGGAGTAAGAAATGCACCAGAAACATCTGTTGGGTGTTCCAGTCCATTTTTATTTTCTCTGAACAAAAAGCAATGTCAAGCCCCTCAGTAGGAAGGCAGCTGTAACACTGAGAAAAAAACTTTTCACACTTTAAGTTTTGGCCTGATTATTTTCAGCTCTAAATACACACAGTCATTAATTTCATCCCCCAGTGAACTATTTGCCCCCTCTGCTCAACCAAGGTTGCCTGAGTGCTGGGGTGCACTGACAGCAGTGACCCCCTGGCTGCAGACAGGCACCAGGAGAGCTGAGTCTGCCTTTTACCACATGCCAGGAAGCAGGAGAGGTGAGTGGGCCAGGTGGGGATGCAGGAGGGTCCATCTGCCTGCTCCAGCAGCCCAACATCTGCTTCACACCTCTGCAAGGCAGAGGGCTGGAGGGAGGAGATGTTCTGGCTCTGGATTCAGCCACCATTCCATGTCACAGCAAGTTAATGGCTGAGGGATTTGCAAAGTGCAGAGACATCTAAGTGTTGAATTGGTTTGACCCATGGCTTCTTAAAAAGTGGGGAAAAAATGGATTTGGGAAAACATACCACTTTACTAATTCATTCCTCCTCTCTGCACATCTGTTCTTGGTAGGATGAGATCCCCTGCTTCTTGTTTTATTGTATATGTGTTATATTGTGGCTTATATAGAGAAATATATGTGCATTGTATATGGCTTTCCTTCTTCTCTGGTGCCAAAACATCCAAATGGTATGATATTTTTACCATACAGAATGGAAGTTAGGCAGCAGAAAGCATAATTCATGTCAGGGATTTGGAAACACTGGACTCAGTGCATCCACATTTATTCCATCACTGAATTCTTCAGTAATTCACAGCAGGAATGGTGACAATTCTCTGTAGAAAAGACTTGTAAGCTTTTTTTCCTCTGATACCTAAATTTTTAAAGAGTTTTGACAGTTGTAAAATAAAATGTGATGTTGCTGTGGAGTTTAACTCCACAGGTTTCATCCAACAGCCACCATCCTTGACCAGGTTCACAGTGAAGCATCTTGAAGTGACATATCACAGCTTGGGTAGTTGTTATTTCAACAGGACACTGATGTTGATTGCCTGTCATTTTTTTAATAGCAAACCTTATACATATTTATTGGGGTACATTAGATTGGGATCAATAGGTAATCCAAGCTCAAGAACACCAGATAAAACTGTTTGAGAAGCTTTCCAATCACACAGACACATCTTTTAGAGCATGTTTATTTAATCAGCATTTCAAACTCACCTATCTAGTCACCTGCAGTGAAATTCTGTCTCCTTTGGTTTCCATTTCATTGCCCAGGATGAAGATTTCACCTCTAGCCTGTATTTAGGCACCTAGGTTTGCAGCCTGAGGTTTTTTGACATGTCAAACACACATCATTCCCACTAACATCCACAGATGCAATTCTCAGCATTCCTGGCACCTGGATTGAATCTTGGATCTAATGCTGCAGATGTTCCATGGAGATAAAGTTC
>JAOEGS010007274.1:0-16010 GCA_025447755.1 Corythornis vintsioides | reverse complement strand
TCCATTCCATTCCATTCCATTCCATTCCATTCCATTCCATTCCATTCCATTCCATTCCATTCCATTCCATTCCATTCATGTCATATCCAGTATATAAAGCTTGGGGGTCCGGAGGGTCTCTCTCTCACTTCCTCTTGCTCTCTTGCTTTGGCTCTCTTGCTTGCTCTTTCGCTCTCTCGTTTCAATCCTGATCCTGAAAACCTGGTGCCAGAATCCAGCTCCTCCACAGCATCAGTGAGGGTGACGTAATTACCATCAGGGGGGTTGGGTTCGGTACTGGCTTTGTACATATGTGTATATATATTTCATTATCATTTTCATTTCCATTAAATTGTTCTAGTTTCTTTTTCAAATCACTAAGTCTCTCTCCCTTCTTCCTTTTCTCTCCCACTTTGGGGAGGGGGGGGAGGTAAAAGAGAGCATCTGTTATCAGTCTGGGCTGCCCTGACCCTAAACCATGACACTACTGCTACATGCTGCAGCAGCCTCTGCCAAGTCATCCTCTCTCTGATCAGGCTACAGGTTCTCAGTCCATGTTGCTCTAAGCACAGAGACCACGTGTGCCAGACTTGGGCCTTGCCCACAGGCAGCCACAGCCACTTCTGTGTTCTGAGAATGGCTCACTGGCAACTAGACTAAAATCCAAAGCCTGTTTCCCTTGTTGGAATGTGTTGACCTTCAAATGACAGGCCCAAGAAGGTCGCAGGGCCACCTGTATGCCACATGCACACTCACCCGTTTGCCACATTCCTTGCTCAGATCTGTCCTGTGCCACTAATTGTTTTGATTAGTATTTTGTTGCCTTACCTCTGTGAACTAAAAGAGATGTCACTTCCGTCCACTGAAGAGACTGCAGACTGCTGAGATGCTGAGGACATTGGCTCATTGCTGTCAGCTGCCAGAGACCCTCTCTCTGGGGACACAGATAATCTTTCCTGCTCTTTGGCTCCTTCAGCATGATATGTTTTTTCAGTTCCCTCCTTGGGTGCTGCACAGCCTGTTTTACAGGATCCACCAAGGTGACCATCAGCCCTCCCCACAGGGAGCACTGCAGGAGCCGTAGCAGCCTGGCCCCTTTTGCCACCAGCCCTTGAGGCACCAGCGCGCTTTCCACCTGCAGCCTGCTCTGCCTTGGGCTGCCTACAGCCTCTGGCTGGGCACTTCTGCAGGGGAGGCTGGGATGATGGGATTTCATCCTCAAAGTCAGAGTCTTCATCCCGGTGAGTATACTGGAATATCTCCTTCAGTTTCAACACCATCTGGCGCTTGGGGAGAGCACGAACTCCAAATCTGAAAGAGAAAGGTGGGAGATAAGGTAATGCTGCACCTTCCGCTGTCACAGCTCAGGAAGAGCCTCAGACCAGGAAAAAGTGTGTCAAGACCTCAAAAAAAAACCACTCAGAGCTTCACCAGGGCTTCACTTCCAGCCCAGGAGTTTTCTTCCACACTATGGAAGTTTCTGGTACGAGCTGTGCTCATGGAGGTAACACTCACCTGCTCAACTCCTTCTTCAGCTGTGGCGTCTCCATCATGGAATAAGCTGGCATCGGTGTCCCTGGAGTTCTGGGAGATTTGTCATTCTTCTGGCAGGAAGTTTCTGCAGCAGAATGAAATGACCATTATTAGAATTAGTACCAAAAGGACTTAAAATGGCTGGTATCATCCTCTTTTAGTGGCAGTTATTTATTTAATATATTATGTTATTAATTTTAATTATTACTCAGCTCCATATTGGACACAACAATCAACACTTTTTTTCTAAATGGTGATACTTGTATTTTATTGACTAAACATCAGAAAGCAGCTGAAATTAAGACCTGTGTCTTAATATGAAGCCCACTCAAGGCTTTGTTAGGACAGGCAGTGTTTACAAGGCAGTTAAAAAAAACATATTTACTGAATTTTGCAAAGTGGTTATTCTCCCAGGAAGGAAATTTCATAATGGGGACTTGGTGCAGAAGGCACTGAGCAAGTCAAGCTTATGGAGTCCTGAGCTAGCTACTGATTTAATGGCACCTATTTACAGATGCTGTGAAGCATGGTCAGTCTCACACATCATGATCTAAGCACCCATTAAACTAGTCAGTGTGGCATCATTAGCAATGTATTTAATAAATACTGTAAGATCAGTTACTGGTCTTGGATGGAAGGAACCATGTTGGGATATGCACTGGGCACAGAGGGATCTGTGGCCAAGGCCCCAGAGCCAGCCAACAGACAGCAGAGCGGCACAGCAGCAGCACGTGTGCCTAAGGCTGGTTTGCTCTGCTCTGGACAGGTTTGTTACCCAAGGTATCTGTAGCTCCAGCAAGGAAGCCATCACTACCCAAGGGGACATATTAGGATGGGGCCAATCTCTTTTCAGTGGTGTCCAGTGACAGGATAAGGGACAACAAGCACATACTGGAACCCATGTAAATTAGTATGAGGAAAAACTTCTTCCCTGTGAGGGTGTCAGAGCCTGGCCCAGGATGCCCACAGAGGTTGAGGAGTCTCCTTCTCTGGAGAGATTCCAAACCCATCTGGACAATGTGACCCTGGGCCCCCTGCTCTGAAGTGACCCTGCTGGGGCAGGGCAGGTAGAAGAGATGATTTCCAGAGGTTCCTTCCAACCCCCACTGTGCTGGGATTCTGTGAAAGAACCAGTGTGAACAAAATATAAGCAGCTATGCTCCAGGAATCCCATGTTGATATTTGCTCTCTCCCACATCAGAAGTGACTGCACCTTTTCTGTGCCTGGCCCTTACAACTACTTCAGATCAGACAGACAAAAAACACCCTATTGAGGTGAGATGAACACTTAAAATGAAAACAATTTAACCTAGCATAATAAATCTAGTATCAATATAAGCTCTCACCAGGAATCTTTACAGGATCTGTCTGACAGGCACCTGCTGTCAATCTCTGAGACAGAGGAAGCATCTCTGGAAATATATCTTCCTCTTCATTCCAGTCATCCCAGATTTTGGAGTTCAGGTAACTTGCTCTACTTCCTGCTGATGAACATGCCTCAATAGGGCTGTTTTCAAGACAGGGCAAAGTTGTTCTTCTGCCACCAGGACTTCCTCGAAGAGGCGTGCTGCCCTTAACCTCCCGCACCTGGACTGGGCTCTCCCAGGGGTCACGCCATGAGCTAGGCCTGGGGCTGCTGGTGGTGCTGGTCTTTGCACATCTGACTTGGTCAGAGTCCTGGATGCTGCCTCTGACTGGTGACAGGTATTCAACATGCCAGCAGTCGTCAAAGGGGAGAGGGGGCTCCTCACAAAACAAGACACTGCTACTTGAAGAGGGCACATTTATTTCCTTTTCATTGTCCTCTATTTCAGCCACACTGGTGTTTGTTTTATCTTCCAATGACTGCTTGTGGCATGGAGCCACAGGTTGGGATAAAAATGAGGTCTTGGCACATTGGCTTTTTATGTTGGTGTGGTCATGGGAGAGGAGAACTGGATCCACTGGAGAAACTGGCAGGGAGTTCCTGGAAAATGATCCTGCTGCTGGACTGCTGGAAGGGCTCTTCTCATTGATTGAACACTCCATAGGTAAATGCTTCTCTGACAATGTTGTTTTGCAAACTTTTACTACATTTCCAGTCATTTCATGATTACTGTTACCTGCTGCTAAGTTGTTTGTGCTGAGTTGACATCCTGGACCCTTTACAGAATTAATACTTGTGACCTGAGTCTGTGTTGAGAGACTTCTGCTTCTGCCAAGAACTGGTGTGTCTGGCACAATCCAGGAGCAGTCTGTACCTGAAGACATTTCACGGTCAAATCTTTTTTCAGGGCTTGGTTTTGGACCCTGCTTGCTCTCTGCATCTCTTTGGTGACTGAGAGGCAATGCAGTGGACATCTTTACAGCATTACTTACATGCACTGTACCTGTAATGCCACAGGAGATCTGGGTTGAGCTCTCATCTGTTTCAGTGACTGATGAATTATGAAGTTTTGGTATCTCAGGACCTTGGCCTATGTTTGTACATTTCAGTTGCCCAGGGCTTTCCATTTTCTTCAGATCAGAGCCTGACTCCCGTGACTTCTCATCTTGTTGTATCTCCATTTCATCATCAGAAGATAAAACAATAACATCACCCTCCTTGTTCCCCTGAGCTGCAGCATCCTGAGCTCTGATGACTAGTGATGACAACACTGGGACCTTTATATGTTTGTTTAAATCCATGTGGGGAAGCTCTGCTGGAGAAGATGTGTTCTTGTTTCTTGCTGCAGTATCCAGCTCATTGGCTTTCTCAAGGTGTATTTCACCAGAGGGGAATGATTTTTCCTTTTTGTTTTGCTTTGGTATTGACAAGTGTTCTCTGGGAAGCTTTCTCTCTGATTTTGGAGATGCAGGCGAACAGCCAACATCAGGAAAAAGGGGCTCAATACATTTGGGAGGAGGACTCCCATAAAAAACATTCCTATGTGGAGAGAGGTCCTTTTGTGACTTGCTGTACAGAACTGAATCATTACCATCAATGTGGTTTTCAGTAGAAGCCTTTCCTGATTCTTTGGTGACTTCTCCCATTGAGGAAGGCTCACAGTAACCTCCCTGAGTAACAGAAAAGGAATGTTCATAAGTTTCATTTGCATTAGCATCACCGTGGAAGCCTGGAAACTGTTTTTCACAGTGATCTGCCTTGTCACATGAGACCCGTTTCACCTTGGAATCCTTCACATCTTCACATGTCCCATCAGGCTCCCCTTCATTAGTGGGTGCACCATGGGAAGCTATGTCCCATTTCTGAGGTTCACTGCAGTGAGGCACAGAAGTGTCCTGTGGATCATTCTTGTTCTTGCACCTATTTATGGTCTGCAGTTTTTCTTCCTGTGCAGATGAATCACATTTAGCTCTTTGCAAATCACTGTCATCCCTCAAATCCTTGAACCTGTAGTTTGTTAAAGTGGATTCAGATCTCTTTACATCTTCCTCTTCAGTTTGCTGGTCTGTACCTTGGGCTACCTCAGAATCACTGCAGATGCTACAGTCTGTTCCCTCACTTGCCTCTGGTTCACCCTGAACCATCTTTCTCTGAGTTGCAGCATACTCATAAATTTCCTCCAGCTCCTGTTCACCCACCCCATTGTCATCTTCCTTCTGGCATTCAGGGTTCAGCATAGCTACTTCTTCCTCATCTTCACCCACCCACACTGACTTCAAAAGGTCTTGGAAGTTGTCATCTCTGTCCTCACAATCTTTGTCATCCCTCACAGAGAGAAGATCATCTTCTGAATCCAATCCAGATGACACCTGACTCTCTCCAGTGTTGTTCTCACACTTTGCCATCAGTTCCCTCACACCAAACCTGTGAGGACACAATAGCAATATTAGTATTTTCCTGCTCCAGTATTTCTTCATCACTTGGCTGTCTGATGTCTGTGTGCCTTGTAAAGAATTTGGATGAGGATGCTGGTTTCCTAAGACGTGATGTGCTCCAGTATACTCCTAAAACTCAGAATTCCCTTGTTACTCACATGAAAGCCTCAGGCTCTCTCTTCCTTTTTTATGTGTGAGACTGAACAGCTACATGACCATACCAAACCCCCTTTGCCACTAGCACTGGTGAGAGCCCCATGATACATGTGTTATTCAGATCAAGCACATAATTAGTGTGGTGCTTTAAGAATCACATATAGATGCTCATCATAATCAAAATCAACTGTCAATAAATGTCCCGAGACAAAATTTTTGGCAAAAGTCTCCTAAGCACATACTGAACACAGAAAATCTCACACAGATACAGCACAGAGAGACTTACAAAGAAAACATAAGGATGGGATGTTCTTATCTGCAACTTTCATTTAAGATGTAAGCAGCAGACTATGGAATTTGTAAGCCACTAAAACTGCAACAAGAGGTATCAGATTGGGGTTCATGTGGCTGAAAACATGAAGGGATCCAAAACATGCTCACAATACAAACCTGTCAGCCAGAGCCCCAACCTGGGGGAGCAGCCCAGCAGGGATGTCGGTGTTGGCAGCGTAAAGGTACTGCAGGAACGCGCACACCGCCTGTCCCGACACCTCACTCAGCAGCACACGGACCGTCTGCGCCTGCCCATCCTCTGACACCAAGAACCCTTGCCTGTGGACCTGGATTTAGAAGAAAGTAGAGTCCATCTGCTAGTAAAGGAACAACATCATCAACATTTCTGTCCTGTCAGCTTACTCCTTTCATCAACCAAGGGCCCAGGACCTGATTACAGAATCACAGAGTGTTGGGGGCTGGTCTGTCTCCAGAGGTGGCCTCACTAGGGCAGAGTAGAGAGAGCAGAGGGGGAGACTCTCCCTTGAGCTGCTGGTCATGCTCTTCTAATGCACCCCAGGAGACCATTGATGCCTCAGAGAGAAGCCAAGATGACAAGTTATTCAGAGATCTGTATGGAACAGGCCATTTCCTTCCTGACCCCACATCTGCTTGCTTTGATGAAGTTTAGTCACACATAAAAATTATGGTCTTAGAGTTCTCCAGATAGTTTTGGAATCAAATTATTTCCCAGAGCACAATTTCCAGAGTTATCTACATCTCTCTACAAGGGAGATTTCCCTGATCCGTTTTGAATTTACCTACCCTCACAACACTGTCAACACACCGGTTCTCCTGGTGTCTCACAGAGAGATTGTAAAAAATACTCCATTGAACTGGAACATTATCCTGTGTGGGTCCAACTTGATCTTAAGTTTTAGGAAAAAATGCATCTCCAGTTCAGTAAGGTCTCACTTCCTTCACAGCAAAATCTCGTACTGCTACTTGAAACTCTCTCCAAAGTTAGGGGACACCATGCAGCAGAAAACATGAGCTCCCAAGTTCTCCGACTAATTGTTGACTCCTTGTAACACAAAATCTTCAACAAAGAAGAGCACTCCCTCATCTATACAGAAAATAAACATGAAATGCTGCTCTGCAGATGAGGACTTCCAAGGAAAACAACCCTCTGAAAGCATAAAAAAAATACAGCATAGGGAAAATCCCACAACTCTACCCACACAAGTGAGTCCTGCCCATGAAAACAGGGGATGGGAATGCTGAAGCCAGGCAGAGTTACAGAAAATAATAAGAGAACATGGTGGCAGCTCTTTGAAATAGCAGAGATCCAGTGCTAGGCTCAGCACCTTCCACTGGCCCAACAGGAGGCTGCACAGGAGCAGGTTGGGAACTGTTAAACCTGAAGTGCTTCTGGGAACTTAAGAGTGTCTTCACCAGCCTTGCCAGAAGCACAGTTCAGTGCAGCTACCTCCAAAGCAACTGTGAGGATGACAAAACTTCTATGTAGGTTAAAGTACTTCCCAGAATCTCTCTACTCCATACTCAAGCTTCCCAGCTTGGGTGACAGGCAGGCCACACCAAGATGGACAAGGCAGTTTGTGCTTGCACAGTGACAAAAATCCAAGGGCAAGAAGCACATAGGAAGCTTCCTTCATTATTCACGGGCAGAACACAAGGAAGGATCCTTTCTTCCCCAGAAAAAGTACCACATTTCCCAACACTTTTCCAGGATCCTGGTTTCCTAAGCTGACTCCCCCTGCAGATGCAGAGGCATGTGCCCTGAAGACCAGCAGCACTTGGTGCTGATTCTGTCGTGTTGCCTGGTGCTGGGTGTGGGCAGGGTGGGCTCTCCTGGTGCCGAGGAGGGCAGCGGGTCAGCAGTACTTACAGCCTCGGCAGCCAGGGGACACCGTGCGTACAGCACGAACATGTGGGCATACAGGACCTCTCCAGAGTCCACCTGGAACTGGACATCACTTAAGTGGGGGTTGTTGACCATTGCACCAAAATCTTCAGCCAGCAACCTGAGAGAGGCCTGAAACACAGACAGCACACAAAGACAGAGGTTACATTACAGTTGTCAAACCTTTTCCTGAGAAGTAAGAAGGGAATAACCCAGTCTACCAGCATTGCTGTGCTGTGGGTCTCAGTCTGCATCCAGTGCCTTTGCCTCCTGATGGTAACATGATCCTGATGATCAACAACAACTTCAGGTCTTCCACATGACAAATAAGCAGACAAGTCTAACAGACATTCTGGGCTTTGTTTTCCTCCACTTTTTCAGTCTGGCAATTGTGAGGAAGGGCAGTTGCACTGCAGTCTGCTGTGCTTGTTCTGCCTTGTATTCCAGCACATTATCACCCTCAGATCTTCACCACACCACTTCCTGATGTGGTCTATCCACTGCCTGCAGCTGGCCTCTTGAGCGACTGCCTTCCACCACAGCTTTAGGAAACTGTACTTTCCACTTGATGGGCTTGAACTCAATTCAAGGAAAGAGGATGACTCAGGGATGGGGTAATGCACCTTTCTTCTCTCCTTCTCTGTCCAGTAGTGACAGTTGAGAAGTGCAGGTCTCTAACAAGGTGCTTTCTGAGAATAAAACTAACATTGGTGTCTAGTTCAAAGGAACTCACATTGCTTTTTACCGAAACCCCTTTTGAAAATTTCATTCAATAATACAAAAGAAATACGATTTCTGTTAACATTCTAGAACCCCTTGCTGGAATTTTAGGGAGGCCTTGTTTGACTGAGCTACCTGTGACTGGTTACTGGTGAGGACAAGGTCAAGCCTGAAGCATCTGCCAAAGACATCACTGATGAGCAGTCTGGAGCTGCTCCCAAAGTGATCCCACACCAGGCAATCTTCAAAACTACTGCAACTGAAGAACTACAAGTTCCAGTGAACATCTGCATGAGATGCAGTTCCACCTGGAACAACACAGGTCTTTATTTTATTAGCAGGTTTCTCCATTAGCAGTGGACTGTGGAAACCCAACCTTTCTACTCACTGCAGCATGAGTCTGCTGGCAGCTAACACTAATTAGCACCAAAACAGCCGCACACACCACAACACTTCTTCCAGGCCTTTTTAGGTGGGCTGGAGAAGACTGTGTGCCGTGGCAGTGGATTGATCTCCAAGGGGAAGACAGGAAGCTCAGTCTAGAAACTAATCTGATGTTTCTTGCTTTCTTATTCTTGGCAGGTAGGATACCTGCAAGACAGTACCTCAGGAAGCCACCAGACCCAGACTCCTGATGCTAAGTTCCAGGCAGCAGGCCCAGAACAGCTTTCCTGCTGATGCTAAAATTATGAATCAGGAATGGGGAAATTAAGTAAGGCCGGAAACATCCTGGCTGCACCATTCTCTGTGCAAAGCAAACACGCTGGTCTGAAGACAGCTCTGAGTGGGCAAATGCTCCTCCTGAAGAACATATGAGAACATTCCCTCCTACAGTGGAGGACATTTAGATGGGACTCCACAGAGGTGACGAGGGTCTTAAACATGTGTAGATGGATGTGTTATCACTGCTCTATGTGGTTATGCTCTTTCTGTGCACATATAAAAGCAGGAATCAATCCCATTGGCAATCTAGCTCTTCAGCAACACTTCATTTGCTCAGGAAAACTATAATGGAAACAAACTAAATCTGAAAAAATGATCCTACTAGTTTTGCTGGTAGCAACTAAGTTTCATTAAAAGGCTAAAGGGCTCTGGCTTAATAGACTCAGAAGCTTATAAAACAAAATGGGGGGTTTTTCCTGTTAAGGTTTTTTTAAATTTTAATACCCTCCAAAAATATAAAAAGTTTCTGTAACAAGTAGCTGGGATGCTCAAGTTTAGTAGGATCCCACCTCAAAGAACTGTCTCCTTTTAGAAGTCTCTTAGTTCTAGAAAAACATCATGAAAGTGCTTTCTCATGTCACCAACATCTACCTGGAATCAAAAGCTGTTAGTTTTTTTGGCATGATTATTTATTAGCAACCCAAAGATCCCAAGATCCACCAGATAAAAATAGATGACCATGATCAGAAGATGAATTAGATTTCTTTTTATATGCACTTCAATTGAAAAGAAAACATCTGTGGGGGATTACATATTCACTGGTGCATCTGGAGTAAGATGGAATCTATTTAAAACTACTGACTTGATCAAATAATAATTTGTGATTTACCAGCCTGTATTTTTCACCTGGACACCATAGAAAGCACATGGATTTTCAAGCTAGATCCTCTGGTATGTGTTCTCACAATAGAGGATCTTCTATGTTCAACCTTTTAAAAGTGTCCATCTTCCAGCATTCCACATCACCTGTGAGGTTTTAATGGCAGAGGGGAGAAAGCGCGAGTCAGCCCGGCCTCATGAGAGTTCTTTCCCATTGCAAGCCATGGCACAGAGAAGGTGACAGAGGAGGAACCACCCCAAGTAGGGGGGTGTGTGAGCCTGGCTGAAGCACCTGGCAGCTCTGTGTCTCCTGGGCTGAAGCTAATTTTCTCTTGGAGAACCTGGACATTAAAGCAGAGTATTGCTGCTGCATCCCTAGCTCCTACCCCCAAATGCTGCCAGTGCTGTAAGGCAGCTCTTTAACCTGGTTCTCTTTTCTAAACTAGGCACAGATCAGCCTTATGTTACCTGCCATTTTAAATCATTTCTCTCATCAGGTAGGACAAGGACAGAAAAATCTACAGGCCTGCTGTGGGAATCAGTGAAATACCACCATGGGTGCCTGTATTCGTGATGACTCCTGGGTAACAGTGAACTTTAAACTCCTCTTTGTTTCTACGGAAAGCAATGTGAAATATTCCATACTTCTAAGAATTGCACAAATGCAATAACTTATTTTCATACCAATAAACTAACACCAAAAAAGCAAGAAAAAAAGAGCTGCCCTTACTTTTTTACTGCTGCTTGTCGGGAAGCTCTTCCCTTTGGGTGGGGGCACAAAGCCACTACATGGAGTATCTCTGGAAGTCAGTTCTTCTCCTGAAAGAAGAAAATGAACATCACAAATCACATACAACTCCTCTGTGAGATAGAGAGAACTCCTGATAAGATTGTTGCCATGACAGCTCCCCAGGACAGCTGCTATAACCACCCTCTCCATCAGGCCTGTATTGGCCTTGGCTCTGGGCTGTGACAGGCTGTGGGTATCCCAGTACCATCCAGCCAGGAACAGCAACACTCTACTGAAGACCTGTCTGTGCCACACCACACAGATGGAGGAACTGCAGTGCCATATGCTTCTCTGCCTTCACATCTCTGTTTTCCTCCAGTGGGAAAAAAATAAATAAATTATGACACTGAGTGGGATGGGATGTGCCATAGTCTCATCCTAGCAGACAGTCTGAATGTATATCTGATCTGCATTTCAATCTACACAACATGCTGTGGGCTGTAGGGATCAGAGGCAGCCAGCGAAACCAGTTCTGCTCTGCCAGAGCCCTGTAGAGCACCCTACAGGTGTGGTTTTCCTCTACACACACAGTATAAATTTATGTGTGGAAATTATTTCCCTCACCCAGGAAGTTCTATTTTTGCTGAAATACCAGGAATAGTTTTATAGGACCAGGAAACATTTGATGCATTTTAGAAGGGGAAGGGAGGAATATTGTACCCAAGAGAAAACGCAGACAGGTGGACTTAGCAACTGTGTTCTCTTGCACAGGTTACCAGGAGACACATAGTATATTCTCCTGAGCAGTCAGCCCAATTTAAGGACCACCACTGGCCTTGAAATGTGCAGTTGTGCACCACATGCAACTATAACTGGGGACATTCGAGAGTTGCCCACAGGGGAATTCTAAGTGTTGTATTTTTCCAACCCTGTACAGATAACCCTCAGGTTTGTGTAATTGATGCACCCACAAAAAAAATCATCCCTCTTTATACATCTCTCTCATCCAGTTGTCTCAAGACCTGAAAAGATAGTGCAGATAACAGAAACACTGTCCAAGAGCAGGTATGAGGATTTTGTCCCAGTTGTTGAACAATGTGCAGGTTCCCTCCTGGCAGAAATTACTTTGATACCTTTAAGGAAATTTAAAAATAAAATTTTGTATCTGCTGGCCAGTTCTCTTAAACTCTGGGTTTTAGGAATAATTTCAGAAACATCAGCTTGATTGCATTTAAAGGTTACTACAGAAAAATGTCTCCTCATAATATCACCTCCTGGTTCAACACCACCATTCTGCAGGTGCTGTGATGGCTGTCTTAACTTAGCACAGCCCAAGCTCAGCTCTGTAAAGCTGAAGGGATGAGGGACAGGGCTCACAAAGCTGCCAGAACTCACCTGCTTGCTCTGCTGCCTGAACCTGGTCAGCATCAAGGTTCCATTGAGTAAGGGTAAGTCCTTCCCTGGCCAATTCAACTAGGTCCTGCAGGGTCTGAACATCCTTCTGGCTGTGAGATAAAAACTGCCCAACTTCTTCAGGGCCTGACTTGGATTCATCAGAAGTTTGGCCTCTGAACTCTGTGCAAGTGGGCTCATGAGGCTGAATTTGCTGGGAGACTTTGGGCTGATCAGATCCCACCGATGTCAGAAGGTCCTCTGACTTATGATTCTGATCAAAAGGGGAGGAAAAAAGACATCAATAAATTAGGTCTCATTTTATGTATTTGCAAAGCTGAGAGTACAGTCTCTGTTTCATACTCTTGAAACATCTAAAGGATTACAGTGTTCCCCAGGTACAGGGGCTTCTGAGGCAAAAAGCTCTCTGAGCTTTATGGACTCTGCAGAGATAAGATGAAGCAAAGAAACTACAACAGAAAGTCAGAAAATGTGGTTTCTCCAGGAGCATGTCTATGCAGGCAATTGCTGAGCAGGGAGAAAGGATGGTGGAAATGCTCTCACTCCAACATCTAAATATTTCAACATAGCTGGAGAGCCTGGCTAGTCACAGATGAAGCTCTCCAGGTGCTTCTGTTCTGAGTTCTGAAATGCTTTTGCAGTTACACGTAACTAAATCAGACTTTCACCTTGGAGCTGATATTTTCCAGGTTTGGTCTCTGTTTCCCAATTAAAATAGTTTTGTTTGTTTATTTCAAAGTAAAAATGGATTGACCATTTCTGTGAATGGAAAGAATCAGAGGAAAAATACACTCATGCCATGATTTTAAAGGCATCAATATTTTCTATTTTTAAACTTCTTTGGCAGTTTTTGGCAAAAGTCTTCATAGAAGGGAGTTCATCCGCTACAGACCCAGCCTGCAGTAAGCCAGTGAAAAAATTGGGGCTTTGACTAGGGAAGAGATATTAAATAAAGCTCCTACATATGCACAGCAGTTTTTTAACAGAAGCACCAAACAACTCTTCAAGCAAACAATGAGGGAAGAAAGAGAAGTGATAACTTTCTTTTTGGAGCAAGTGTGGGATGAGATGAGAAGCTAAAAGAGCTTTGCCTATTTCTGTAGGCACTTTTTATAAAACTATAGAGCATTCAAAGAGACAGGAGGTTTAAGTGAAAAACAGACCAGACCAGTGCAACTGAAAACTGGATCAAAGCTCATATGCACCAAGAGGTAGCGAGACACATGGGAAAAGTCTGAAATGCAAATGCTTCTCCTTACAACCATTGGTGCTCCCACCTTCTACTCTATGCAAAACAAGTATTAGCCTCCAGTTTAAACCTTTCGCCCAGACCTTTGCAGCACACGGGCAAAGCTCACAATAGAATTAATCAGAGAAAAGTGTCATGGAGGAAAACAAGACCTGCTGTAAAGACAGACAAAATAGTGGCAAAATGAGCAGGATGGAGTCCTTTTACTCAGTACTCTCAGTTCCCATCAGTTTTATCTTCTGAAAGCCCAAGGAACAGCAGGGTAATGTGAGCCTCTGTCTCTTCTCCCAAAGGAAGAAATGAAAGTTCAAACTCAGGAAATCTAACTGTAAGACCAGGGGACAAAAGGGCATGAACAGTGAGTATGCAGAGACAAGGAATCACTCCTTTAAATACCAGAAGAGGAAACAGAAGTGTTACAGGGCACACGAACACCAGAGCAAGGACAGAAGAGCCTCCCACCTGCCCTGGCTTCCAAGGTATGATTGGAGGAGTTAGCGCAGCAACGTAGAACGATTTGGGGTCACAGGGTCCTGCCAGAGCACTGATATTCCATAAAAAGCACTCCTTGGTTTTGGACAGTGGCAGGAGCCAGGTTTCTTTCCCAGATTCATTCTCCAAAATCCTACTAGGTGGGAGCTGTGGGGTGGGAGGGAATTCCACCTCTTCTGCAAGCAGCACAGCTACCCGCTCTTCAATCCTTTTGCGGGTCTTCTCTGGGTCTTGAAGCAGCAATGGTGGAGGTGCAGCTGAGCCTCTTTTATGTCTTTTTTTCTCTTTGAAAAGAAAAGGAAGAGGAACCCAAATAAACAGCTGAACACAGAGGGCAGAGGAGTTGAACACATCAAGTGCTGCAGTTAGTGATGACCAAAAAGCAGCAACAAGCTGAATATAGGTAGTCCAAAGCCCCACATCACCTTTATGGGAGAAAAAAACTCCAGAAAGGACTGACTTGCTTGCACTGCTCTGCCGCCTGTGGGGAGCTGCCACATCTCTACAGAATCTGATCATTCTAGAAGGAACTGATATCCACACAGCGATAGAAAACCACCAACAGATCCAGAAAGGACTCCTTTTCCTGTGTATTGGACACTGACTATATCAAACCACATCTTACACAAGGACCAAGAAGCTTTCATTTGAAAATCCTGTTTCTTCCTACCTTTGCCTTTAATGATGCCCAAGCCCAAACCCATCTGGGAGTACATATTGTCATGAGGAGCCCTAAGCAGGGTCATGAGGAGTGAAGTCTCCCCTACATACTGCACGCGATGCTGTCCCCTGGCAGTTGTCTTCCTTTCTAAACCTTTCTGCACCCTGAAATTGTGAAGCACACGCTCAGCACATACACATATATCTACCACAGAAAGAAAGCAGAGATAAGGCTGAAAAAGCTGTATTAATTCAGGCTGCAGCAGGATGAATAGGAAAAAAATCTACTGCAGAAGAATAAACTTCTCACGTCATTTTTTTCCACTTCCACAGTTTACAAAAAATACCAACAGTTTATCTTAAAGATATTTTACAGATTCAGAATGATCAGTGAAAAAAACCATGAGATTCTTAAAAGGAATGGAAATCCTGCAGCCTTTCTTGACTGTGTGGATACTGCATATTGTTGAAGCTCTGACAGCTTAAATAAAACAGAAAGAGGGTTGTGATGTCTCCTGAAGCCAACACGGCAGTTTTAGTGAGCAGGCTGCTCTTCCCTCATGCCAGTTTGGCTCTAACTCGCTTTAACACATACCTGATCCTGGTTTCCATTTGATTGGCAAAGAAGCCACTGGTTTCACATTTGTAACTGATTTGGCTTGTTCCTGCTTTTCCTGCTCCAACAGAGAGCATGACATTGCCATAGCAACCAGCAAATCTTCATCCTTAGTCTCCAGTTTGGCCCTTTTCTGCATTTTCTTTGAGTCCTCTTTGGAGGAGCCTTTTCGCTTTGGCCTGTTGGGTTGATTGCTGCAATGCAAGAATGCAGCAGGAAGCCCATGTTAATGTGACTGGATCAGAGACAAGAAACACTGAGCACTCCAGACCAGCTGCTCCACTTGCTCAGAGAGATTCCCATATCAAGGATAATGAAAAAATGGTCAATACCTTCCTCCTAGCAGAAAGCAAACTATTTCTTACCATCCATGGAATTTAGAGCAATTTAGAGACAATCTAATTCTGAAAAGGTAAGCGCAAGACCACAGCACTGATGTAAGCATCTGCTGTCTCCTCCTTGAACACTTTTTTCTATAAAGGGGAAAAAAGCAGCTTGAAGCAGAGAAAAAAAAAAAAAAAAAAGATTGCCTTCTGCTTCCATGGGCACCAGGCAACGGTCCTTCTTCAGCACAAAGGGACTTATAAGCCCTTCTACAGATTCAGCCAGGCACCACTTGCTGTACTCTGAAGATTCTGCTCCAATCCATGGCAGCAGATGCAGCAGAACCGACAGCAGCAGATGCAGCTCTGCACAGAGCACATTTCAAAAGGTGCCGCCTGTTTCCTCACTGTCTCAGGGCGTAAAGCACCACCACCCAGTACAGCCCCAGCCATGAGCTGAGGCGCCCGCAGGACAGCTGCTTGGCAGGTGCTGCTCAAACACAGCATTCAGATCTCCTGCATAAGAGGTTTAGGGTAAACACAAGAAAGAATTTTTTCTCAGTGAGGGTGACAGAGCTCTGGAACAGGCTGCCCAGGGA
>JAOEGS010007273.1:108266-119096 GCA_025447755.1 Corythornis vintsioides | reverse complement strand
GCTGCCCAGGGAGGTTGTGGAGTCTCCTGCTCTGGAGACATTCCAGACCCACCTGGATCTGTTCCTGGGTGACTTAGGTGATCCTGCTGTGGCAGGGGGGTTGGACTAGATGATCTTCTAGTTCCCTTCCAACCCTTAACGTTCTATGATTCTGTGATAAGGTTCTTTTCTATCAGACTACACTTTTATACTTCATCATAGTGCTAATTTTTATGAAAAAAACAAAACAAAACAACACCTTCATCACTTACATGGTAACATAATGCACTGTAATCCACATGAAAAAAAAATATCACTGACATCCTTCCTGGTAGAGTTACCTCAGCATTTTGGGAAATCCTGTCTGTAGCCATTGCTGAAAATATCTATTTTTAAAACTTTAAACTGTGCTAATAAATGCAGATTAATGGCATCTGTTTAAAAAACAGAAACAACAAAAACCCCAACAAACTTGCAGTTCAGTGGTGCTGGTTTCACGCCTGCCAATTTAGGATTTATTTAGGAGGAAGAGTGTTTAAACATATGTAACTTAGGTGCATGTTTGTGCTTTGATAATCATATTTTCTTCTGAATGATTAATTTCCTTGTGTTTAAGTGCTTTAGCTTGGTTCTCATATATACAGTATTGATTTTTCTAGACTAAGAAGTTTGAGGGCAATACAGGTTCAAGTGAGAAGCGAGAATATGAAGCACACTCCAGAAAAGGGAGCTTGCGCACTTCAACTATGTAAATCAAAATGGTTTATTCTTTTAGTTGTGACACCATGTTATTGCTTCATTTTCTATTGTCTATCAGTATAAAGTATTTCCTGAAGTCTTAATTTTAAAGAAATTAAGTGTTCACACTGGCTGACCAGTGTGGCTTCACTGGTCAGGTCATAGGCTGCTAGAAAAGCATCTAAAGCATCTCAGTCAGTTCTGTTCTTTATCATAGATTGTGTCTCCAATTTCCTGTTAATTCACCATGTTGATATTTGCCTTTGTTTTCTGGTTGTACTATGGAATGTAAAATGGAAATGAAGGGCATTTTCAGATTGTGTGGTTTGATGTTTAGCTCTCAACTGGTTTAGGTCAGCTCTATCTAACTTCAGTTTTCCTTTTAGAAAGCATAATATAGGGGGGGCTGAGGAAATGACACCCTTGAGGACCTCGCTGTGTAGGTATTTCTTAAATTGAAATTCTTCAAACGAAAAACATGCTGTTAGAATGCACATAGCTTACTTAGATTTCAGATTGGGTTTTAATACTATGCTGTCATCATCATTAAAAGATGTGGGCTGTTCTTTCCTGAAGTTGGAACTTTCTGTTGCTCAAGACTTGAGACATGTAATTTAAGAAGAAAATGTGCTACAGATTAATTAAGTAATCTGCAGCTCAGTGTTACTAGGCATGTGGTTTTCAGATAAGAATGCTCGTGCAGTTCAATAATGGTGTACTTGAATCCAATTAGTGAGGTTCTTTGGAAGAAGCAGAAGTGGTACAAACTGGAGTACAGATGTTTTCAGTGTTGACTGTCAAAATAGCACAAGAGTTCTACTGCAGCTATTTCTAGTAACCTGAAACTATTTATTTTTCTTGTGCTTCAACATTATTTGTACTTATCCAAGAAGAGTCTTAAGCCTATGAAAAGGACTTTGTATAACTCAAGAATCTGAATCTGAATCTACAGTAAACTCAGCTTTGGCTACAAAGTCCTCATCTAATTTATCTACAGGATGAAGACAGAGGAGAGCTCTTTGTTTTTATTAGGGA
Source organism: Corythornis vintsioides (assembly GCA_025447755.1). Lineage (NCBI taxonomy): Eukaryota > Metazoa > Chordata > Aves > Coraciiformes > Alcedinidae > Corythornis > Corythornis vintsioides. The sequence continues at coordinate 117,344 of JAOEGS010007273.1, read as the reverse complement.
TTTATTACTGTGCTAGGCAGAGGCATGAAAAGGGGCAGTGAATATTATCAGATAAAGTTGCTAACAAATCTGATGTAGATCTACCATCTGCAAATGTACAAGTCTTACTTTGTGGGAAGAAGATGGATGCTGAAAGGCAAATTTCTGCCTTGAAGAAGGGGTGAAGGAGATGGCTAGAACTGGGGATGATAGTCTTCTTTATAGAAAGGCAGATGCTACCATTCTCTTCAGCAAGAGGAAAATAATGTATTTGACAGAATACCATATGATATGCATTTACTGTAGCTTGGCAATCTAAACAATGTAGCTTGTTAATAACTTTAAATTCTATTTCATTGGATTTGTGCAGTTACCAAATGGCTAGATATACTTTTAACAAGTGAAGTAAATTAAATGAGGCATTGTAGTAATATATATGCTTGCAGGTAGAAATTAGAATATTTTAATGGAAATGCCTTGTGATTAAACATCCAAAATTTGAGCATTTTTGCTTCTTTTAATTCTTTGTAGTTTGGTAGTGCTATGAGTAATTTAAATCAAGTGTCTTCAATTGTGTCCTCTCTTGTGTGTGTGTGGTGTTTTTGTTGTTGTTGTTTGTATGTTTCTTTTTATTACAGCCCTGATGATATAGGTACCTGTTGGTATATCCTGCTGTCTGGTTCTGTCTTCATTAAAGAATCTATGTTTCTTCCAAGGAGCAGGTATGTCAGCTATGAATATACTGCATTCTGTATTTTACATGTAAAGCATGAGATGTAGAAAATGTTTATAATTACAAGGCAGTGTCTTCTGCTTAATGAAACACAGAAGTACATGCATACACACTTTTTTTTTCTGTTTTTACTAGCTGTGTTAATTGTTTTATGCCTGTAGATAGAATTGAAAGCCCATCATTGTGGATAGTGTACAAACATGCAAAGTATCATGCAAATGCTGTCAATTTAAAAATAAACCCACTAAAAATGCCTGACAAACAGAGTAAACTACTAACTAGTCTATTCCTGTGAGTAATCAAACTTTAAATTGTTGAATGCACTAGAGCTTACAGTGTTTTCCTGAGGCTTTACTTACAATGCGCAAGTCTTCAGTGCATGTTTTAGCATATGCTTAGATCATGTTATTTCCAGTTTGCCTACTTCTGTTTGGCTGTGCTTTGTGTAAATGGATTTGCAATAGTGTTATTTTACATTTAGACTGATAAAAGACTTTTTTGAAACAAATAGCACGTAATAAAAATATTGAAAGGCAGAATGCAAGAATGACCTATCACTGTATGGTATGATAAGAATGAAAGGACTGGAAACTTACAGTTTTAAATAGTGGGAAACCACTTAAGATGTTCATTTCTGCCTTTCAATGTGAGAGCAGTGCTGGGATATCCATTTGATGATAGTGACATTCTTGGTGTAAGTGTCTTACATTTGTAAAAGGACTGGCACTGCTGACAAAATGGTATATTTTGTGTGTCATCAAACAGTATATACTAAAGGTGCAATACAGATTATTGTAATAAGTAGCACAACAACAGATTATAGGATCCCTGCTGTTGGCAGTTGAAAGAAAATTGTCCCATGTTATCCTTAAACAGGCAATTCCAGGAAAAAAACTGTCAGAAACTGCTCACTTTAGATGCCATGAGATGGGATATATGATATCCCTTCAGGAGACCTTATAGCCACCTTCCAGTGCCTGAAGGGAGCTTATAAAAAGACTAGAGAGGGCCTCTTTACCAAGGCCTGTAGCAAAAGGACAAGGGGTTTAAATCAGAAAGGAGTGGATTTAGATTAGAAATAAGGAGAAAGTTCTTTACCACGAGTTTGGTGGAGCACTGGAACAGGTTGCCCAGGGAGGTGGTTGAGGCTCCATCCCTGGAGATACTCAGGTGGGGTTTGACAAGGCCCTGAGCAACCTGCTGTAGTTGCAGATGTCCCTGGGGGGACATCTAGAGGTCACTTTCAACCCAGACATTTCTATGATTCTATGATATCTGAATTAATGGTGGTTGTATATAGGCTATGGAAAGAATCTTCTGTTCCTGTGAGTGACGACAATGCTTGTACTTCAGATATTTTTTTGACACTTGGTTAAAGGTGAGCTTTAATAAGAGAAACAATAAGCTTGAGATTCTTCCTGGAAGAATGAACAGAAAATTTACAGCTCCACTGACAAGGAAGAGCATTTAAGCACTGTTCACCTGGAGCTTAGAATAATCTATCCCTCCTATCCCCAAATATTTCACTATGCCAAACGTTGTGGTTTTTTTTTTTTCCCCCCTATCATTAAATTATTCTCTCTTTTTTGACAGTTTGACCCATGCACTTGCAGTAAATGCCTTTGCATGGGTTCTCTGAGCTGCACCCAGCCTTCCCAGCAGGACCTCAGGAGCTGCCAGTGCTGTTCAGACTTTAGACTTCCTGATGCTTATCCTCCTGGTTTTGTTGAGCTTGGCTTCATTGCATGATGGCTGGGCAGTACCTGGCCCCTGTGAATTTCAAGAGCATTTGCTATTCTTTGTTGGATTTCACTCTATTAAAACGCATATCCATACAAGCCAGGGTAAAAGTAGTACCCAGTGAGGGTAATTCATGTAGGTCTAGTGACCAGATTTGCTTATAATCTTGGAGGTGTATGAATTCCATTTTACTCTTCCTGTTTGTTGGCATGTGAGATTACAAGGAACCGGATGGAGGCTATCATCAGATTTATAGCTGAAACTTGCAAGACTGCATATGCTCATGCATATTCACATTTGGGGCCTCTTTACATTAGTTTCAGATATATATTCAGACTGGTTGAATAACACTGGAAATGTTTTTTTGTTGTGTATTTTGTCAAATTAACTTTTTTTCCTTTCCAAATAAATGTTTCCACATCTTTGATTGTTAGTGTTAGATACCATTTAAAATTCTCTGGGGAGAGAAAGTGATGACTAGGTTTTGCCAAAAGATAATTTATAGTCAGGGAAGAAAAATGTCTTAAAAAACCCAACAAAACTAGCTGCTAGTTGAAATAGTTTGAAATAAGTGGCATAGCTGCCAGTTTTTCTGAAGTTATATAATGTGTTGGGTGACAAATCTTTAATTAAAAAAAAATTGTTCAAGATGGTATGGTATTAAGTCCTAAATCAAGTAACTTGATTTGGAAACTTTAACATCTAAACAGTGTGTTGTGTGAAAATAGTATATCATTTTATTTCCCTATCATCTTATAGTCTGACTAGTATTTTTTCAAATGCCAAGGCATCAGCTAGCAAATAGTGTACATAAGGCTGGATTTTCTTGAGTATTTTGGGAAAATTTGCAATTCGGAGTTATGATTAATTTTGACCTGAACAGTTAAGAGCTGCTATATTTCTGGTGTCATAAAGTAAAATTTAATCTTGTTCTCCTATTTAACTTCTATAAATTGCACTCCTTTTCTTTAACATAACATACAGTCAAACTGAAAATTCCTTAATTCCCTCCTTCCACCATGATCACCAAACTATCATGATTTAGCACTTAGTTCCCTCACTGTTTCCCCTGAGAAGTTCATATGAAAGAGATAGCGTCATATATGAAGTCCAGAAAATAAATGAACAGAAAATACAATTCCCTGAAGGTTGTCCTGGCTTGTCTGTGTTTTCATGTGGTTCCTGACAATAGTAATGTGACAGTCCCTCAAAATATGTTTCAGAATATCCTACAGCATCTCTAGGTCTGCTCTGTGCTTTCATCACATTTTCTCAGCTGCTCAGACTTCCTGTGTAGTTTTTGTTTCATGACTTTGCTTCTAATTTTACCATGGTCTTTCATCTTATTTGACTTGGAGCTAAGCTACACTACAAAAACACCTCCTAGCTCACCAACAGCTAACCTCATGGCTGCCTGTTTGGTTTGATAAGTCAGGCATGTAAGTGAAATAGTGCTGGAGCAGAACTCTCAACTATGTACTTGCATTTCTACAGCTTTATGCATCCTGAAATTTACTTCCTAATTTTTATGATTCCTGGGACATGCTGTTTGGTGTGGTTTATATATCTTTGACGATGATACATTTATATTTTGAATGGAAAACTGTTTTTTGATTAATATTTTTGGTGACTGAAGTTTTATTGATAGCTTTCATCTTGATAATAAAGTCCTTCTTTCGATATATGACCCTAATGTATTTGCAGTTTAACATTTATTAATAAAAGTTATTGCTGGCTCAAACTTATGAGAAATCAGAATGAAACTGGTGTTTAATTGGGAGTGACCAATATGCACAGATATTTAAACTAAGATGAATTTTTAATTTGACTAAAACCAGATTTTTTTTTTCTGCTGAGCAGGAAACCAAGAGTTTTAGAACAAAACCTCCTGAGGGAAGCTCAGGGTTATACTTTTGGGAGCCTCTAGTTTAGTTATTTAAGCTTAAGAAGGAGATAAGAGCTGTTATGAACTTATTGAACTTCTCCCTGGTATTGTGTTTTAGTTATGGCTAAGAATTTATAGAGTGTCATGATGGAAACACAAGGACCATACATTCCAGATTCATAAAGAAAAATGACTCTTCAGGTTATGGTTTAAAATCTGTTTAAGATATTTCTTGAAAACATATGTTTTGGATTTATTTGCCCTTGGAACTCTCGATCACTTATAAATATATAAATTTTTATTTTTTTTTTTTTCAACTGCTAGTTGCTGTTGCTGGTTATTCCCATGACATGTTTGATGCTTCATCATTTCTCTGTCCAATTAGCACTGTTTTGAAGCCATGCTCATGACAATCTCTTTCTATAAAGGCTGTTGAAAAGGTATAGAATATGGTTTTGTTGTGGGCTGGCCTCCAACTCTATCTTCTCTCCGTTTTGAATGCCTTGGTCGAGTATCTCAGTCCATCAGCTGAAACTGAAGCATCAAGGAGAATGATCTTACAGTTTCATCTAGGAAAGACTGAGGTCTTAAGCTGAAGAAAGAAGGTGGAAGTACTAGTGGAGATGTTAGTGTATTTATGACCAAGTATATGTCTACTGTGAATTATTCACAAATATATATTGAGAAAGCAACACTAATTGCTTTTTACCACCTGCATCTATTTAAAAGACTCTTTATGTCCTTTTTGATGGACATACTGTTACCTGCAAGCACATAATTGGACTATATCTGTGCACATGACTGTTATTACTTCTTGAGACTCAAACTCTGGAGAAAATGAAAGGTTGCTTACAGGTGGGAACATTTTATTTGGAGTGCCTGATCTCACCATCTACCTTGAATCTGTTGATGCCACAGCCAGTGTTATGACTGAAGCCTGGAGCCTGCTGATGCTTGGCATTGCCTTCTTCCTCGTGAGGTGCTAGAGGTGCTGGAGCTGCCATGGACCAGTCTCTGAACTCAGCTCCCTAAGGGTTGGCTCGCAGGGAGAGCATGTGGGGAAGGTTTCAAACTCTGAATCTGTCTTTTTCACTTAGACACAGTCACAGTCAGCTGTGGCTGTAGCTCAATTACTGAAGCCATAAATTAAGTGGGTGTTGTCATGTCACCTTCTTGTTACAGCAAAGTTTGTGATGTAGAGCACATGGTACCTGTACCAGTGATGTCATCTGAAACTGTCCTTTCTGTTTACAGAAATTGGTGTACAGGTTTTTTTAATTCTGAATACTTAAAATTATTTTTACAGATAAATGAGCTTGGTATTATATAGATTTTGCTTTATCCCACCTGTTGTGCTGAATAATTTAAGAATTCATTCAGTTTTGAAATTGGTCCTTTTCCAAGTGTGCTGCCTGTATCTGAAGTGTTGGAAAATAGAATAGAACATAGTTCCTAAACTATGAGATTGAGTGGTGTGTCTGACATTGTTCACATCAAAACAGTTATTTAATGCTACTGGAATTTCATTCTTACACAGCTGATAAAATTTTAAGGGACTTTACTACACTGGCATCTCTTGAAAATAAAAATAGATAGCTGATGTAGTGGGGCTAGTGCTATCAGGCTTTCTTCCAATTTTATAATGAGGGGATGTGAAGTTAATGATGAAGCTGAAAGTGGCAAATGACCTGAATAACTTTTAAGTGAGCCGGAATATTTCTAAAAAATATACGTGGGTTTTGCAAGAGTAGAAGTCTGAGAACAGGGTCTAAATTGACATTGCATGTCCAGTAAAGGAAACATAAAATAACATTTTGGTGCTTGCATAAGTACTTGCTTCCTTAATATAATTTAGTGGTGAGAATTGAGGGGCTTGAATTACTAAAAAGCAGGTGTCTCTGGGAGCTGTTATTAGACAAGGGACAAGACTTTGTAAAAGAATGACTGTTGGGAGTTGGACTAGATGATCTTTAAAGTCCCTTCGAACTCACAAAATTGTGTGTGGGGTTGTTTTTTTTTTAATTTTATTTTTTGTTTTGATGTTTTGTTTTGTTTTTCCTTTGGGGCAATATTGTAGTGCAACTCTAGGATGGGCAGGAAAGCATTAATTCCTCTGAAAACTTGTTTTACCTGACAATGTTGACATACTCTCCTTGTTGAAAAATGTGATGCTTCTTAGTTGATATCTGGTTTCTAAAATTTGGTGCAACAAAAACTAGCCTAGAAATAGTGTGGGTTTTATTACTGACTCTTTTCTTTAGCTTCTGTATCATTGGTTAGACACACCTTTCTAGCACCAGCATTAGGGTTTCTCATTGATCATGTCACAATTTGAAGTAATTGAGAGCAACATATAATCAATCATGGAAGCATTTATCATCTTTGCTTTTGATTTTATGGTTCCTGTATACATTATAATTATCTGAAACATAATTTCACCAATTCTCACCTATACTGGTGTCTTGTTTGTAAAATTTTGGGCTTGATTTTAATATCAAAATCAGTTACTGAAATAAAAATATATTACTTGCGTACAAATAGGGTTGTGGAAAAAAACCTTCTCTTTCTGAGAAGTTGAGGGGAAAATAAAGTATGTTCTTATTTAGATGCAAGATCTGTTTTATCTGTGTATTCACTCTTAGTTTACACTGCAAATTAAAGATATCTATAAGAAGAAAACTGTTGCTTTTTCACAGTTGATATTGCAGCTGCTGAGATGACCTGTTCTGCAATTTGTTTGTTCTGACTTAAGCTTCCTTCTCATTAAATTTATTAGTATTAAGGTTTTAAGTTTTAGTAAAAACTTGCAATACATAAAAAGCTCTTCAGAATCTGCTCCAGAAAAGGTTGAAGATTCCTGCTGAGGGCAAAAGGAAGACCATGGTCTCAGGGTCTCTGGGCAAGTTATAGAAGTGTAATGAATTGAGAAGTAATCTGGTTTTTGCTTATGCCAAAATAACAACAAAATTAAATATATGCAAAAATAGCATTAGGGATACCACATAGGGGGAAATTATACTCATGTGGAGAGAAGGGACAGTGCACTGCAGAGCGAGAAGATTACAGTGCTGAGATATGGTGAGCTGGAGAGAAGCACATTTTCACCATGTGAATTATTTATTTTTTGGTGTTGTTTTTTAAACTAGTCGTTACTAGTCGTTAAGTTGTTACCATACTCAGGCTTGTGTCTAGGTGAAATTGTAAAATTAACCACCTTTTCAAAATAGTAGTCTCTACTAAAAGATAAAACTATGTAAAGACCACGAGACATGTGCTTCAGGAGTTGACTGAAGGGTCCTTCTCTTGAAGCAAACCTCCAGAATCTAATTTCAAATTACTATGTGTTTTCAGGAGCTTCTTTGAAGTGCTGTCAGTAGTCAGCTATATATTACCAGATTAATGTAACTGCTGATCTGTGTCATACTTGCATGAGAAGTAAAGAAATGAGCATTATATATATAAGTAGTCTGTCATATGTAAGGATGCTAACTAAATGTGTTAAAAATACTGAAGCTTACTGAAGCTTTCAGCTGGATTTCAAATTAAGTTTTCACCCATTTTTAGCAGGAATTCAAGCATTAATATACTATAAAAGTGCTTATCCTGTAATTTCAATGTCCTTCATAGGCACTGGTTAGTTGTCAGCCCAGCAAGCCAGACAGAACGCCTGTTCTTGCTTTACACCCTTCTGCTGCAGCACCGAGGTCACTGTCCTTGACACCATGATTCTTTCCCCCACAGGCAGCAGGTCGTTTGTGTCCCAGGTCAAGCAAGGACCTGTAGGGGTCTTCTGACGCTGTGAAACCCCCCTGCACGCGCTCCTGAGCCAAGTATTAAGTGGCACATACTTTTCTGTGATGTTTGTTGCGAGTTGCTTCCCTGACACGTGAGCTGTTGTATCTGTGACTGTAAACATTTAAGCTATCATATGACACTGGATAAGTCTAATGATCCTTATCCATGGTTTGTACTAAGCTCATGTTTTCAGGATTTGCAAACAGTGACAGGTTCACAAATGGAACTTCCAACTCATATTCTAGCTGCCAGTGTCTCAGTTTTCATTCAAAATGGAAAACATTTATGTTAAAGCAGAAATGGTCTGGTCTTGCTAAAAAAAACCAACCCAAAAAACTATAAATATAATAACCTTGCAAGAATTGACTAAGTTAAAAGAAAAATAGGAATCTACTGATGACTTTGATATGCTGATGACTGCCACCTTTTAATTAAACAGTACTTAGCACAAGTCAGAGGCAGTTTGGACTTCACTTGCCTATTTGCTTATTTCTGTTTTGGTTGGAGTTTTTGTTTGTTTGTTAGATTTTTTTTGTTGGTTTGGTTGTTTTTGGTTGGTTGTTTTTTTCCCCTAAAAGGCAGGCACTAATTCTAATGAAAATCAGAGAAGTCAACCTATATTATACAGAAGAACAAATTATCTGATAACGATCCTCTATGCTTTAGTTGACATCCCTTGCTTTCATAGAGCTTCAAGTATGCTGCTTTCCCTCCTTGCCTCATCTCCAGCAGAGGGCTTTTCACATGAGAGCAGCTCTGCATGCATGAAGGTCTCTGTTCTTTGTTTCTGAGAGGTCAGAAAATGACCATGCCAAATTTATTTTTAATCAGAACATGTAAGAATTTCCCCTAGGGATGTCTCGTGCATGTATCATAGAATGATTTGGCTGGAAGAGACCTTCAAGATCATCAAGTCCAGCCATTAACCCTACACTGCCAGGGTCCC
>JAOEGS010007273.1:39403-58901 GCA_025447755.1 Corythornis vintsioides | reverse complement strand
GAGAAAAGTCTGGCTCCATCCTCCCTACACTCACCCTTAACATATTGATAGACATTGATGAGGTCCCCCCTCAGTCTTGAAAAGGGAAGTAGCAGAGACAAGAGATATCTCCTTCATACTGCATTTTCTTCTTCTGGTATATATCACTAGCAGTGGTGAGCATAATTTTTCCTGGGGGCAGCATTTATGGTTGTATTAGAGTATTGCTTTTGTTAATTGCCCTTCTTTGTTAATTGGTCTGTGAAGATCAACTCTAGCTCTGGGCTTACTGAAACTTTTGGGGATTATTAATGTCTGGTTTCTGGTTTAGCCTGTCATTAACCTCTCTCAGGTAAAATATTAAGAGATGGTTGTTTAAAATGCAGCCATTTTTGCTGTCATGGTGTAATAAGAAAGAAATCCTTTTCAGGTGTACTGGAATAGGAAATTCCACTCAGTCTAAACATGACTAAGATTTTCACTCATGGGTGCTTTCACCACAAATCCTAAAGCTAAGGGTTCTTTCAGTGCATGTTCCATAAACAGACATGCAAATAACAGTAATTTTAGCCGTATAAAGGTATTAATTTTCTCAAGCACACTCTAGTGTCTTGCACATAGCTGTTTACTTTACATTTTATACTGATCACCTTAATATACCTTAATGCTGTATGAGCTCATATGTTCATTTCTGTACAGGGAGAAAGGTAATAGCCAAGGTAGCATTCACAACTGACATGAATGTATTCACTACGGCTTTCTTGGTACAAACACTCCTCTGTAGAGCTTATCTACCCTGTCTGAGTTGATAGAAACAAATAAATATATAAGCAGAGGGGTTTTAAGTTATTGAAGCATTGATAGCATACCAACACAGATACATTAGCGTATTTTATTAACTAGTAGAGAGATGCAAGCTTCTTGGGGAGAAGAGTAATTTATCCCTGAAATATCATTTAAATATTTATTCAGACATGTGTTCTTTTCCTTTATCAAAGTTTACTTTCTGCAGTCTGGTGATGTTCACTGTTGCTAGAGATTTTCATAGGAGCTGTGTACATAAAGGAATAGTAAAAGTATGTATCACAAGTCTTAGTGGGTGATTGTTAAATGATCAGATATGCTCTCTCAATTCTTCAGCACCACATGTGAGCAAACTCATTTCAGTATTTCACTCTTTGCAGTTGTGCAACTGCAGTTTGCATTTGTCTTCCTACAATTCTTAGTTGTCATCACACTATTTGGCTCTAAGTATGTAATAGATAGTTGAATGGCTTGGATTTTACATTACTCTAATGTATGTTTCCAACTTAGGAAGCAAAAAAGCCAAATCCAGAGCAACACTTGGTTTTGGTTTCTCTTTTTTTGGTTTGGTTTGATTTGCTTTTCTCTTGTTGTTGTTTTTGGTTTTTCTTTTTCTTTGGGGGGGGGCGTGAGGGGGATGGTGTGTTTGGTTTTTGATTTTATTTTGTTGGGTTTTTTTGGTTGTTGTTGTTTTTTTTTAAGTACTTGAGTTTACACTGTTAATTGTCATTAAATCCAAACCCCATAGCAAGATAACCGAACAGTTCTGATGTAAGAGTTATTTGTTCACATTTGTCCTCAGATACAAGTTGTGTGATGCAACTTCAAGAATTTTAAAATTTGTGGTATTTTGCTGTCTTACATGAATTTAAAAGAAAAGAAACATCTAGACTAAAACTTTTATGCTGCATTTTCCAAGTATTATTGGTTTTCTTAACATAATTGGTACTGGCAACAAGTGAAGTGTGACATAAATTATTTGAATTCATTTTGCTATGTATCTACCTTGAATTGTAACGATGCTTTTTTACTTCACCTATAGCTTCCTGCAGATTTCACAAAGCTGCACCTTACTGACAGTCTCCACCCACAGGTGACCCACGTTTCATCTAGCCACTCAGGATGTAGCATCACTAGTGATTCAGGAAGCAGCAGCCTTTCTGATATCTACCAGGTAAGACTGGAATTCTTGCTGATGGGATGTTGCAATTGCAACAGTTTTAACTGCTAATAGCTGAACACTCATGCTATTGCGGTTTCTCAGTTTTTTGTCTTGAAGCACTTAAAAAAACTGATTTTTTTTTTTTTTGTATTATAGTAATTTCTTGGTTTTATCTAGCATGTACCAGATCTTATTGTTGTTGACTTTGAAAAGTCAACAACTAATCTGCAGCACAGTAACACGATGCATATTGCTGTAGTCTGTCAGGATACGAGTCAGCACTGTAGAGATGTAGTGTTTTCCCACATTTCAGGATTATACTTCATTACTTTTGTTTGTAATGGCAGTGAGAAATAGGCAGTGAGCAGCCTGTGCTGGCCTGATTTGAAGGGCATATTACAATTTCCCCACCCTGTAGAGACCTGGTGCCAGCTTCTTGGTAGCACTTTCTCTCTTGGCTGTGCTGGGAAAGATGGGGAGGTTGAACTGGAGACAATCTTGTTATACTTCTGTCGGGACTTCTTGTCATAAAGATCTGTGCTGTTCTGTGAAGCTTGAGTATGGACTTACTGTGAAACTGATCCAGAGGTCCATACAGAACTTGGGGTATGTGTGCTTCCTCTAAATATAAATAGGAAAAAAACAGGAAATAAAATAAAATGGGTAACATCATTCACTTGATGTTTAGTGTTCTTTCAATGTCAGAAGAGGAATTCTTCTGATTGGAAATTATAGCAATTTGTAATTCTGAAAAAATAGAAATCAAATCTAATTAAGTGGCTATTCCACGAAAACTATCATAAAAAATTTAGAGACCTCTTCTACATTACTTCTGCATTACTGTTTACTAGAAGAGAAATAATATTTCTTTGCGATGCTTCTAAAAATGCAAATGTAACCATTTAAACAATGCAAAAAGAATCATCTATACAAATATATACAAGTTCAGTTGTGAGCATAGTTGTAGTGTGTGCTCTGCTTCATATGAATAAGCTTGTAGTCTGGTAAAAGGTCCCAGTTCAATTTGGACAGTAATTGCACTAATGGAAAAGTTTATGTTTTGTGAAAATTGTTGAAGTAACTGAACAATCAATGCATAGCATATGCCAGTTGAGTGTGTTTGTCAGAATTTCTTCTGAATAAAAGATGACATCAATTGAGGATTTAGGTTTATGCTGTGATGGTATAGATAATGTAAAACCAGCTTTGTTCTTCAAGTCTTTTATAGGTTTTTCTATACCTTTTATTTAAAAGAATTTCAATTTAACATACAAATGCAAGTGACTCTAGAGACACAGCTGTAGGTGGCAGGTAGTTACAGTCATACAGTTACTCTCTAGATAAGTTAGAAGAAAATTTCTTCAAAGATTTTCAGCAAAACTTTCGTAACTGTAAAAAGTATCATTGAATTTCTGGGAAAAATGAAAAAAAAACCCAACCCACAATAAGCATGATGGCCACTAGACAAAATGACAGATGCTCTTTAGAGGCAGAATGGACAGAGTCCTCCTTGGACACCAGCTGTTGGAGAAGAGAGCTTGACCCTCATGTTCCTCAGATTTATATGAATATGACATATGGGCTGGAATCCCTTGGTCAGTTTAGAGTCACCTGTCCTGGCTGCTCCTTTCAACAGATGCAGCCTTTACTTTCTGCACCCTTAGTGTGGTGTACAAGATTTTGCAGTGACTTTGGTCTGCACAGGAGCAAGTATAAGCAAGAGCCTTTATGCACACAAATCCTTGGTATAACTGTAAACATCATTCATTATCTCTGCTTAAAGCAGACAATGCAAAAATATGCCATTAACTTCAGAAAGTGTAGTTAGTTAGAAGAGACCGAGATGAAAAGTAAAATCACTGAACAGAATGAGTTCTGTTGTGGCTAAAGAAGGGCATGTAGTCACCCACCTGGTGAATAACTTCTGTGATAAATTCTGTTTGCAATAATGTTATCAAAAGAATGGTTAGTGTTCAGAAAGATGTAATGGTTTTCTTACATATTTAAATGAAGAACATGTACTTTTAAAATACTCTTAACTATATTTTGAAAAGTAATCTATTCTTGGTTATCATAAAAAATAAATTAAATGGCTATAATTTGAATTCTCTAGGGTCAAGTCAGGGATTAAATAAACAGAAATACCTTTTGAAACCAGGAGATGGAAGTAGTCGTTCTCTCTCAAAATTTTCCTATCTCTCCCAAGTGTTTATTCAGAAACAGTAAACTGCAACCAAGTCATCTATATGTTATTTTTTTTACTTCACATTTCGTAAGTCTTAGGCAAAGCTCACTGTCATTTCTGTGACTCCTATATATAGTGGCAGTTTTCAGTATGGTGGACTTGTGTTCATTATGTCTAAGTTGAAAACAATAATTTAGAAAGGTTGCTGTCATATCTTGAAATAAATATTTTTTCTCTGTTAAAAATTATTCTGTTAATGAGATCTTTACTGTTTAAATCTGAGGTAACTATATGTTGTGTTTTGCATCCTAGTGAGTTTTAGTTCTGTAGCCTTAAGACAGCTGTTTACAGTGAAAATACGTTTGTGGCCTTTTAAGATTTTTTTGCATTTATCATGAAGCTGAATATTCAGATAATTTCAGCATTGAGCTTTCCCTTTAAATATTACTGCTGTAACTAAATTTGTAAAATGTTGCACATGAAAGAACTTCTTTTAGGATAAGAAGTACTTATCAAATAAAATAATTATTTGTGTTTACTCCACCTGAGTCTCAAAAGTATTTCAGGTGCCAATTAATTAAGGTCCTTAAATGTTGTTACATTTATTTTAGGAAGTATGTTCATAAAGTGACATGAAGTAAATCTCTGTAGTGTGATTGGAGTGGAAAGGGATGCTGAATGTTAATAGGTTGTATGCTGGCTTGTATTTGACAAGAACAATACTTCTCTATCTTTTACTGCCTTGGCAAAGGAAACCATTGACACTGCTTCATAAGATCACTCTTGTTTCTCATCCTTAGTTAATGCTTCCTATATGGAAGCATATACCTGTTTCTGTATGCTCCTAAATGCTTCCTATACCTGTCATGTATATTATCATATGATGATCCAGGTTAGAGAGTAGAATTAAGCTCATGAGCACTTCTCATTCCCCCTCCCTCTTTTAGGAAGGTGATGTTGTGTTAGCTGAGTGCTTTCCTTTGTCAACCTTTCTTTGCTTTATCCTGTCCTCAGCCCAGTGGCTTTCTGTCAGCCCCATGTGCCCTCTGGAATCTGCCCAGATACTCCAGGCAGTATAGGAAACCAGGAACATCCTTTCCAAGACCCTTCCAGGCTGTGGTTGTTGCTTGGAAGTTTTCAAGATGTCAGCTTGCTTTTCTCACAAGTCTGCCTTCCAGAAAGTCTTCTTGATGGAGGCCAAACCTTTATCTTTCAAAGCAGGGAGTCCTTGCAGCCTGTCTCCAAGTTTTGTCTGCAAAAGAAGAGGGTTTAACTTAAGAATAAGTCAGTTTTTCTGACTATATCAGCCTCAGCAGTACAGGACTGTGGGTAATGCAAGGACATCTGAAAGGTAAAGTAGGTCCTACTGAACCACCCCCCCTGCCCCCAACTTGGCAAAATCCTATGCAGCACCTCAGCACTCCTGGTAAGTTCAGGTCCTCTAATCTGTTCTGCAATTTTTAGCCTAGGAATAACTTTCAGTGTCTCTCTTCTTTATGCCTATGATCTCAAAAAATGTTGCTCCATTTTGAGAAAGTGGCAATTAGTTGGCAATAGGGGAGGATGCTGTTCATGGTGTGCACTCCTCTAGGGCGGAATTGTGTTCAGACTGACTTGTGTGACGGATGTCTATACTTCAGATTTTGTGGTAGACAATGAAAAAATAAATGTCAAGAGAGCACAGTAAAAATCTTAGCCTGAAGGAGTTTTAAGGTGTTTTATGGCACTCCTGTCATTAGAGCATGAAGAAGTAATTTTACTACTTTAGTTTATAGCATTTACTACCTGTAATGGTTAACATTGATTGTTGCATATATGATAATTATGTACCAAATAAATACATAGGATAATTACATGGATTGAAATTCATAGCAATTTATTTATATTTTAAATTTTGCTCAGTGACCTGAAACCTAATGTAAATCAAAACCTTAGCCGTGTTTTCTCTCTGTGGCAAAGCTGGAGCCAATGTGTCTATATAAATGACAGGAGAAGATATTTCAAGCTAATGGAACTTTTGAAAATGATTTAATGAGAGGTTTAGTGCCAGTGTTCTTTGTGTTGGCTTATATACTGTAAAGTAAAAATGAATATTTTCACTAATAAACATTCTTAATTTAATTTTTAGTTTATTTTTTAACCCTTAAAACTACAATGATAAAAAAAATAAAGTGGGAGTGGGTTTTTATTTGAGATAAACTTGGCTTTTTTCTTTGGTAGCTTCGTTGGCTTGAAGGACTGCACCAGACAGTGAAAATATTTCTGGTTTGCACAAGACATGCATTCTACGCTCTTTTTTTTTTTTTTTTTTTTTTTTTTTTTTTTAAACCCAGTGTTTTCTCTTGCATGTATTTTTGGATTTTTGATTTTGGTGGTGACATTAGTAATGAAGGGGATTTGTTATTCAACATGATGTGCTTTTTTTCTTACTGTTTCTAAAGAAGGTGGATAAATTAAAGGACATTTTAAAAAAGTCTAGACTAAAAGAATTCAAATGTAGTCTATGAAGAAATCAGTAGTTAATGTAAGTAATTGTAAGGGTCTTCCTGTTTTTTACTCTTTGTTTTGTTAAATATCAGCTTGAAAGCTTTTCCCCAAATCAGTGTAGAAAAGAAAACCATGAAGACCACCTAAAACAGCTAGTCATCCAAGTCTTCCCACTTTTCTTTCCCACAGTAAGGCTGGTATTTGTATGCAGGCTTCGGTAATGAAAAAGTTACAGTGTCAGGAGGGAGAGTTAATTGTAAAGGTATAGATCTGTTAATAAGCCAACATCCTCCTCAGCCTCTTCTGATCTTTTTCTCAACAGATACACAAAAATTGGTTGCAGGAGGAAATGGGGTTGTAAAAGAGCTCATCTTTAGCTGTTCACATAATCCATCATTTGACTCTTTATGTCCACATTCATGATGACTCCAAAAAAATGAAGACTGGTAGATTTGGGCTTAAATGGTTTCCTTTCATACCCTCACACCAGTCTAAAGGGACCAACAATTCATTTCATTTCCCAGGTCTGCTCAGTTTGACCTAAGGGAAATAAACAATAGTTCTGTTGGTTGGTTGGTTGGTTTTTTTCCTCTCCTACAAGCAGTAAAGTAGCTAAAGGCTAACAGAAAACTTACACAAGGCTTCTTTACTTTTCATCTTTTCCTAATTATTTAATGGTATTTGTTTCAATAGCTTTTATTACTCAAATCTAGAAGTGACTTGGTCTTGGAGATTCTTAGCAGTTGCAACATCCTTTCTTGTATTAGTACAATATAAGCCTTAATTGACACTTGCCCTGAGAGTTTGTGGAGTCTCCTTCTCTAGAGACCTTTAAAACCCATCTGAATGTGCTTCTGTGTGACATGCCCTGGGTGATCCTGATTTTGGCAGGGGGGGTTGGACTCAATGACCTAAAGGTCCCTTCCACCCCTAACATTCTGTGATTCTTCTTATAATTGGTCAGGTCTCCTTAGGTAACAAATGTGAATATAACTTCACCTCAGACTTGAAAATGTCTGTCTTAAGTCTTCTGACTTTCGTGTCAGTGTGACAAATAAAATATTAGGCTGTACTTTTATGATTCCTTTGAAGCTTCAGCATATTTTTTATGCCATCTTTCCAACTGTGAAGAAAATTTTCTTTGCAAATGGTATTCAGACTTCTGAGAGACATTACTTTGTACTTCAAGCTATAACCCTCATTTTTCTTACATGCTATCCAGATTAATTTAAGTGAAACTAATTTCTCTTACTACCCAAGAAACAAAGAACAAAATGCATCTGTGAAAGCACTAATTTCCAAGAGGTAATTCATTCTTGATCAAATGCCTTGAGAACCTCTAAGCCTTATGTTTGACTTTTGTACAAATTCTGTTGGGTATTCATTCATCTTATGTTCTGGATTTTCTGATGATGAGGTTTATAATGAAGCCTCTGTTCTGAAAAGGAGATAATTGATGTTTTCCATTTAGTCTTACACAAATGTATGGCTATTGCTTCATAACTAAGTGTTCATCTGTGGACATTTCTGATGCATGAAGAGCTACAAAAGTAGTTGAAGTAGATAGGTTATGAAACTTAATCTGTCAGCAGGAGGACCTTGAGTGTTTCATGTCATACCTGATTATACTAAGCATAAAGAACCTGTTTGCAATGCTTTGTAGATAAATTGTTGTGCACTTTTAACATGAAGAGAGAACCATTTATTCTTAATAATGTAACAAAATTAATGGACAAGTTTTTACTTTTATAAAGGAGGAGTATAAGATTCCTAAGAAGGCATCTTTGTGGGATGACTTGATTCATTGTTTACCACTGTGAATATGCACTGACTATAGGGAGATGCCATGTTTATGGGGGGTTTTTTTGTTAACTTTTGTATAATCATATATTTTTCAGAAAATTATTTAGAAAAACAAGTATATTTATTTTTTTTTCCAAAAGATAAAGCTTAAGCTTATTTATAAAGTTTAAAGTTAAATGATTAGATTTTCTTGTTACTCTCTGGATTGTTGCATTAAATTATGAGCTTCTTTGTTGCAGTGGTTTATGTTTTTGGATAACTAGTTTGTTAGAAATAATTGCTTTATCATTCGGATTTCTACCAATGGCTTCAATTGTCAAAAAAAGTTAGCACTGTGAATAGTTGTCATCTTCAGGAAATAATTGTAACTTCCAGTTGTCATTTAAAAAGTATTTTCTGAATACATAATTGCATTTATTTTTTTTTTTAATGTCATCAACTTTTCTTAATAATCAAGCTTTGACTTCTGTTTTATTTTGGTTTATTGTTTTAAGACAAATTGTCTTTAAATAATCAGTTTTGTACAATACATCTAATTTTCCCATGTATGTTAGCATTACATGACACAATTTAATTCTGCATCCATATTGCCAATGAACTTTTGAGAAAACATTCTCAGCAGGTAGGAGGAGTACTTATCAGTTATGGGAAGATTTGCAAAATTGACTTGTAAATTATTTGGTCCCACTGTCACTAGAATTGTCACTGTTGGAGACTTCTGATTCTGACAGATTGGTGTCATAAGCTGTATGTCTACTGACTCATCACTAATTTTTCCACTAGGCCTTTTTGATAAAGGCTGTTTTGTAAAACTAGTTAAAGAAACTGTTTCAGATACAGAGAACATGCATGTTAAACACAGTAAGACTGCTAATAAAAATTCTACCAGTGTCATCATCTTTGCAATTTGTTGTATGCCTCTAACATCTTCATCCTGCTTAAGAAGCATTTTTTTTTTGTTTAAAAAGCCCACAAAACACAGTGAGAATAATTTGAATGTTATGTATGTTTGTATGTATGTTTTTTATATCAACAAGACCCTGTTATAAAGCTTGTATTGTACTCTAGGACAAAACATTTGAGAATGATGTTAGATGCCCCGTTCCACCTCCAGACATATGCTACTGGTCATAAGGTGTCTGTATTAAAGTAACAGATGTCAGCCACAGCTTGTGAGCCAGGACTAGGGAGGATGATTCTATGGAAAAGCAGTGTCATTTGTCTTCTCTGTGTTTGGAGGGTGACCTAGTTTGGAGTATGTGTTTACATTATTTTTCAATAATGTGAGGTCAATAAAACAGGCTTTTGTAGTTATGCTTGCCCCATGTAGTATTTTTAAAGTAGATGTGAGTGCACTGTGTGCTTCCAGTCTTGAAACAAGCCATCCCTATAATACATGGGAAACTTGGTTTCTCAAGCCATGAAAAGTTGCTCATTAGAATATTGCTTATCCTTAACAAATTGTCAGATTTCAACCTTGGCAGCTGCTGTGCTATTAAATCAGGCTCTGAGAAAAAGCATCTTTATCAACTGTGACAGACAAATGTTTGTGGGGTTTATTGTTTGGTCTTAAAATTTAATTATTAAAATGTATGTACCTTTATGTGCTATAAAAATTACCTCAGGCTACATGTGGTTGATGTTTTCCTTCATTTTAATACAATTTAAAGGAGATTGTTTTGCAGATGTTCTGTTTAGTCCATTTCTGTTGTTTAAGAAGTGACTTTGCAGTTTTTCTGCATCTATAAATTGTTATACAGGCTATCAACAAACTAAAGTCATATTTACTATGTTCAGCTTAAATTGTGAAAGCAAAGTACTTTCCTAGGTTACTGGGATAACAGCAGAATTCCTGTAGCACTTTGATGCTACCAAAAATTTCCAAAAAATGTCTACTTAAAATTACATTGAGTTCTTAAGCATCTGCAAGTATAAAGTTGGGGCACGAACAGAAACTGTTTATTAAAAAAAAAAAATAATTTCAGCTAATATTCCAAGAAATTGTTTTTCAAAATATAACTGCTTTCAATTCCCCCAAGACTGACTGAAACACGTGTAAAAAGTCCTGCTTAAACATTGGTTTTGGGTTGATTTTTGGTTGTTTATAAGATATGGAAAGAGAAAAGCAGTATTACGTGATCTTTTAGGTGATACAATTTTATTTCTGTATATTTAAATACAAAACTGTAGCAGTGAAAGACACATTTGAATGTTTTCCGTTCTTTTGTTTTGTTTTGTTTTTAAATCATTTATACATGAAAGGCTACAGAAAGTGAGGCTGGTGATATGGATCTCAGTGGGTTGCCAGAGACAGCAGTGGATTCTGAGGATGACGATGATGAAGATGACATTGAAAGGGCATCAGATCCTTTGATGAGTAGAGATATTGTTAGAGACTGCTTAGAGAAAGACCCAATAGACAGGACAGATGATGACATTGGTAAGTATTGCAATGTAGTAAAATGCTGTCAGATTTGTTCTACTTGACTTACAAAAAAATTACTTTTTGACCTTAAGGTTTTTATTTTGATCCCCGGCTTTTGTAGTTGCTGAGTTTACTGTTTCCTCTGTAAGGTGATTCATAAATGTCATAAATTCAGCCAGTGAATATTGTCAAAGAAGAGGAAAACACTCATAATACAGGTGAAAACTATTAGTTGCTGTCCCTTTGGATCTCAAGCTCTAATTGGTCTTCTGATCTTCAGTTTCTAATTGGTATCAGAATCGGTTTATGAGGTAAACATCATTGCATACTGGAAAGCAGTTAGAAACCTGACAAAGTCAACATTAACATCAACACTGAATACTTCACATGAAATTATAAAATTGTGAGTTGTGATGTTGTTCTGGTTCTAACTGAAGATACATATTTGTTTTAAATATTGGAGCCATTAAGACCTTTACATAAATGTGCATCTAATCAAACTAATTTGCTGTGTTAACGTACAGGTTAATATGCTGAAAGCAAACAGAACTAGAATTCAGTTCAAAAATTGCCAATCTAATCTGTTTTGCTGGCTGAGTTTTAAAGCTTTTCTTCTATCAAAGTATGGTTAAATGATGATTAAGGTTGATTATCAGGGAGCATCTCTTATATGAGGAAGATCTAAGAGAGCTGTGACTGTTTAGCCTGAAGAAGGCTCAGAGGGATCTCATCAATATGTACAAATACCTGGAGTGAGGGTGCAAAGAATGCAGAACCTTCAGTGAGAAGGTGCCCAGTGAGAAGACCAGAGACAGTGGGGGCAAACTGAAACACAGGAGGGTCCATCTGAACACCGGGAACACAGTGCCTGAGCACTACATAGGCTATCCAGAGAGGTGGTGGAGAGGTCTCCCTCCTTGGAGATACTCAAAAGCCATCTGGACACAGTCTTGGGCAAATTGGTGTAGGTGGCTCTGCTTGAACGTGCAGGTTTGACCAGATGATCTCTGGAGGTCCCTTTCAATCTCAGTCATTCGGTGATTCAGAGTTAAAAAAAAAAAAATAAAAGAAAAAAAAAAAGGAAAAAGATGGAATCCTATTGAATAATTTCAGTAGATTTTTTTATATCAAACAATAAAAAAAATGTCTGGCCTTTAGAGCATATAATCCCTCAGCAGCGCTACTAAAAAATTAGGTTCTGTGGTTATAGACAATGTAAAAAGTGACACTCTAGGAGATCACTGTTGAGTACAAATGTAACTCCAAAGCATGCAGAAGAGAGTAGCAGTAGTCACCTTTTAGACTTGTCAATTCACAGATGATGATCAAGTACAACTTACTGTTAAGTTTAGTTGAGGAAGGGATGGCTTTACTGATGAACTTGCTCAGTTTTGTGCAATTTAGCTTCTTAATGCCTTCCTGTGTTTTATATAGGACTATCATAATCTTAAGGGAGTTATCGACCTAGCTGCAATACTATAAATATTGGTTGTATTCAGAGCTCTTTGTTACATTAGAATTCTTCCATTATGCTGACTTCTACTTTGCAGGGTTTCTACTGATGATACAATCGGCTAGTCTGTGTTTACAAAATATCCTGTAATTATGACAGAGCACTGTACTTGATTTATTCGTATACAGAGATGATTGTGCAGCATTTTAGCTTAAGTAGCCTTAGGCATCTTGCTGAAGAACTGTCTTTACTGTACTTTGTTTTTTTGACATGCACAACTCAATGGGCTTTTTCTCCTTCAGAACAACTACTGGAATTCATGCATCAATTGCCTGCTTTTGCCAACATGACAATGTCAGTAAGGAGAGAGCTCTGTGCTGTAATGGTGTTTGCAGTTGTGGAGAGATCAGGAACTATTGTACTGAATGATGGGGAGGAGGTCAGTAGAAGACAATGTTGATTTTCCTGTTATACTAAACACTCCAGATTCCATGAGGTTAAGGTCCTCTTTTGTTTTGTTTTAGTTTTATTAAAACAAAAACATAAAGGAAAAGTAACATTGAGTAGGTAAATTAAGCCTGATTTGCTCTGGATTAATTTTAAAGGCCTTGAGCAACCAAGTCGAGTTGAGAGGCATCCCATGGCAGGGAGGTTGGATTAGATGATCTTTAAGGTCCCTTCCAGTGTGGGTTGTGTAGTGTAATATTACAATGCTGTGTGATTCAGTCTTCATTTATCCTGAAACATTTTATTTGTAGCTGGATTCCTGGTCAGTCATTTTGAATGGCTCTGTGGAGGTGACATATCCTGATGGAAGAACAGAAATACTTTGCATGGGGAACAGTTTCGGTGTTTCCCCTACCATGGAAAAGGAATATATGAAAGGAGTGATGAGAACCAAAGTGGATGACTGCCAGGTAGAATGTTGGACTGTTATACATGTAAAATAACTTACATACAGGCATAATACAACCCAATAGCCACACATTATTTTATTTTAAACAATGTATGTAAAATTTGCAGTGTGTAACCCTGTACAATACTTGGAAAATATGGCTCCTGAATGCCCACAGTTTGGAAAAATGAATTCTCTTCATCTGGCTAGGGATCATTTTGGATTAAGAGGTTGGCCTACACATTTTCCCCAGAACTTGAAGCCATCAGCCTGTTGCATGCATCCATTGCTTCAAACTTTCCCTTAGTAGGACCTCAAAAGTCCATTACACATAACAAGCTCTTTTAATTCTACAGTTAAAAGCCATTCTTCTTTACTCAACTCTGCTACTGAATCTTAAACAATACAAGCTCTCATGGTTTGAGTGGAAAATCTAGTTTTGGATAACCTGGCCTTTCAAGGAAAATGCCTTAATGTTTGCTGTAACACAGTCAGATGTAAAGAATGCTTCTCATAGCCTACAACTACTAGCTTGCTCTGGCTATGTGGTTGCTGCTTGTTTATTCCCATCCAGATAATAATAGTCAAGCCCTGGGTGAATTAATAATTTTACTCGGTCCTAATGGCTAATTAGTTTCCAGTAGATTCCCTCTGAAATGGGTGTAAGCATGTATTAATGGAGTCACCTGCTTTAGTTTGCCCAACTAACTTCCAAATAGTGCATAAATGTATCCTATTAGGATAATGTTTTGCCGCAAGTCCAAACCATGGGGCTTCTGTTTCAGCTGCAACTAGCTGCTGGAAACAGAAAAGAGATGTAAATGTGTTACAGAGAATATAGGAGAAAACACCATCTCTGTGAATCGCATGTCTTTGTCCTAAGTACATACATTATGATTTAAAACATTTTCAGAGGAAACACTGTTACTTCCTTTCAGTTAATTACCTCATTTCATATAAGAGAACAGTTTAATCTTGCCCCCAAAGAGAGGCAAAGGTGTAAAACTTTTAACAAGTTATGGAAGACATATAGAGTGTGTCCATTGTATAGGGTGATATATCTGCATAGTGTATGTTCTGGGAATATTCTTAAGACATTCATTCTTGCACTTACTCTTCGCTGAGCAGATGATTGTAGAAAATATTTTTCTTGCTGTGTGCATCAATGCAGGAGTGATCTGTTTGTGCCTGCACTCATGTAATTGAATAAATGTTTATTTTCTTAATGATTTACTTTATTAATAGCTATGAAAAATACAAATTATTTACAATAGCAATAGGTGCAAAAAATAAAAGCGAAGTTTTACCTTCAGTCTCTTAACCCTTCTAAAAACTACACAAAAGCTTGCATGGGAATAAAAACTACCAGATTCATCTCCAGCAGTGGGGAAGTCAAACGGATTAAAAAAAAAGGTTGATAATGCTAAATCATTTTGTTCTGATGAATCTTGGTCTCCTCTAACTGGAAGATGGAGTGGTAATCCTGCGCATGTGTATTCACTTGCTTACTATAGATGAGCTGCTGAAAAGACAAATTTGGCTCACAGCAGGTTCAGAAACTACTTTTATCTTTCCTATTAATAGACTATTTCATCTTAAGTCTAAACACGTTTCTGAAGATTCTACCTTGTAATACTGGTGTGTAATGATTCTTTCCAGTTTGTTTGTATAGCCCAGCAAGATTATTGCCGCATCCTCAATCAAGTTGAAAAGAACATGCAGAAGGTAGAAGAGGAAGGGGAGATAGTGATGGTGAAGGAGCACAGAGAGCTTGATCGTACTGGAACAAGGAAAGGTCACATTGTCATCAAGGTAAAAGCAAAAAAGAGAGTGTCTTGCAAAAGTCTGTGTTCCATAAACTTCTTGACGTGGCAAGTTAGTTCCAGTATTAGTATATATATATATTATAAAAATATATATTTGAGAATAGACAGTTAATATTTCTAGCCTTTGTCTTTATAATTGTGCACATTGATAACTCAGTGATTTCCGTAGAAAATGATTGCATAATTTTTTAATATTTCTTATCACACTGGTTAAGCTGTTATGTTTACTTCTCTATCAATCAGTAGATGCCAGTATGCTTTTTAGCGTAATGCATCTTCAGTATGTTACAAGAAAACAAATTGCATTTATTGAAAGTCTGTTATTGTTTAGAGTTTTTTTTGTTTTCTTTTGTTTTGTTTTAATAGGGAACAGCTGAAAGGTTAACAATGCATTTGGTGGAAGAGCATTCTGTAGTAGACCCAACTTTTATAGAAGACTTCCTGTTGACATATCGGACCTTTCTTTCCAGCCCAATGGAAGTGGGCAAGAAGTTGTTGGAGTGGTTCAATGACCCCAGCCTCAGGGATAAGGTTAAAATACCCTGAATTACATACCTGTTACAGTTTACATTGAATTATAAGCTATTAAGAATAAAATAAGTTTTAGAGATAATGACTCAACTGAATAAGACACAAACAGCTGGTGACATATTTTAATGGAAGAATAAATGGATTAGAAAAAGAATTCTTACCTTATTTCAGTATTAATGTGCTTAAGAAAGGTAAATTAACCATGTTTTTACCTTGCTGTGTTTTTACAACATAATTTCTTGCAAGTATAGGGAAGTATTTTTTCCAATAATCAGTATTTTTATTTAATATAATTCCATAGAATTATATTGTGTCTTGAAATTTGAGCATATAGTTCTATGTTTTTCATATACAATACTTGTTAACTTGGCAAACATTTTTGTAATAATGAGTTTTTATATAAAGAAACTAGAAAAGCCATTGTTTAGTCTGTTGAGCCTTAAAAGGAAACATAACCCAAGCACAAGGAAGCAATTGAACATCCTGTTTCCAAACAATCTCTGCCTTTATGGAAGAGTAGGGCCCTATATATCCAGATTTGAAACAGTTTTGAGGCTATACTGTGCTTCACACTGTGATTCTCTATTTTCACTTGCATGCAACTGTCTTCTATGTAAAAAAAACCAAACAAAAACACAAACAAAAACCAAAACAACAACAACAAAAAACAAATCACACATACAAAAAAAACCCATTAGTTAAAATTTTCTGATTTTTTTTTTTTTTGCAGATTTGATATCAAGGGAATTCTATCAAGAATGTTCAACTTCTATTTACATCTGGATATTCCTTTTAGAAATGCTAGTATGTCTGTACCTTGAAGGAAGGATCTTCTATATGTCAGAGAGGATAGGCTTTTCAGCTAGTATTGTTTTGTATAGGCTAGTTACAGCTTCAGAACTATAACATTTGAGTTAATTTCTTGTGCTCCAATGGATAAACACCTCAGCCTCTGTGAAAGAATGAGCCAGCACAGTTGCTGGTATCAGGTCAGAAAACAGAGCAGTTCTTTCTTCTGCCAACTCAATAACCAACCCTTTCTGACATCCAGAAGCACTGACAGAAAGGCAGGAGTCAGAGAACAGCTTTGGACAAGTGGAGATAAGCAAGTGGGGAATAAGAAATCTGTAAAATCTTAACTGTTTTGTATTAAGGGCTAATAGGCAGTGGGGAGAGGGAAAGGTGTGAGTAAAATTTCCTGAGGATGATCAGACCTCAGTCTCAGTATTCAGTCTGAGGCATCTGTGATCCAGCCTTACTGATGATTTTGTCCAACAACAGAGTACTTGATTTTACAGCTTTCCTGTGATTCACCGTTGAACTCTTTCCCGTGCACTGTCGTTTGTGTGTAAATTAGTAAATCCTAACTTTGAAAGCAGCATTGGTATTAAAGTTATCATTGAGTTGGTTTAAAAGGGGATTTATGCTATGCTTCCCAGCAATTAAAAAAATCTGCAATTAGCATAAATTTAACCAGAGATTGCCTGATCTTCCAGTGTTATCTACATTTATGGAAAACAGCACAGATCTTTAACAGAAAAGAAATTCAACTTTAATTTGAAAGGTAGAAAAATGTCAAATATGTTAGAAATGCTACCTCTAGCCTACGTCCCTGTTCCTGTAACCTGGAGCACATGGTGCTGTGTAGTTTCCCACTGTAAGAAATGAGAAAATTTCTGAAAGTAC
This sequence comes from Corythornis vintsioides, assembly GCA_025447755.1. NCBI lineage: Eukaryota > Metazoa > Chordata > Aves > Coraciiformes > Alcedinidae > Corythornis > Corythornis vintsioides. Next base: position 41,665 of record JAOEGS010007273.1, on the reverse strand, counting down.
TTGATTAAGTTTGTTCATCAATTTCAGCAATTCTTCAGCATTGACTTGCTTTTCTGGGACTAAACACAAACGACTTGGAAACTTTATAGGAGTGTGGCAGTGTTTGGTTTTGGATGCCTGATGTCAGGCATCCAAGCAGATGGATGCCTTACAGAAGAAACTGCAGAGGTTTAGGTTTTGTGCAGATGCAAAGAGCAGACAGGATTTAGCTTTAGATAATTAAAACTTGTATGAGATTTTGTTCTGAAGCTCTAGTTTTTAAAATGTTTAGAGATTTTCCCCATACTAAGTTACTTTCCCAGCATAAAAGATGAAATGCAGCTGTATTTTTAGAGGTAACTTTGAATAGCACGACCATTTTGGATTCAGGAGCTTTGTAAAAATAGTGTGAATAAGTATTAATTCAATATATCAAAATTCTTTTGTCAGGACAGGTGTTCCAGGTCAAGTTGCATACAAAGATACAATTTTATAGTGGAAGCATACAATTAAAAAAAAAATCCAACAGTTCTTATTTTGTGGCTTTCCCATCAGTATTACCAATTTATCATATTCTTTTTCCTAACAAACTGTAAAATACTAGCTAACATCCTTCTGAACTAGATGATCATAGTTGCCTGAGGGGAAAGAAAGGAGGAGTATTAAACTGAATGATTGACTCTTAAGGAAATGAATTGCATGTATTTGCTGTTGAAATCTCTTTCCTGCTTTCAATAATAGCTACTTTTTCCCACCTCTCTAAAAACCATACAGTAGCTCTTTTACACAGGTAAATGTGTAATGAAGTTAATGGTGGCTTATCTAAAGATTAATGAGATTGAAAAATCCATATAAAGGAGTATCAGAAGCTTTACAGTTATGTGCTTGAAGAAGTAAGCATATTTGGAAATGTACATGAACAGGAAATCATTATAAATCAAAAATGGCTCTAACTCCTTGCCTTGTGCCTATGTGCTCTATTTCCTACACAACCAAAATGGATAGTCAGTGTTATATTAAAAATCACAGTGTTCTTTATGAAATATTGCATACAATTGCTTAAAGTGAAAACTATTTTAATACTTAATTCATTCTCATTCTATCCTTTGGGTAAATTATTGCCTATTTAGATAGGTTTCAATGTGTATGTGTATATGTAAAATATGTAGGATTCCAATGGAAGTTGACAGGGGCTTCACAGAGCATTATTTTTAAAGCCTTTAGCATTAGTGCTTTTCTTGGTATTTCTGAAAAGCATATTATTTATTAATTTTCAGGTTACACGGGTAGTATTGTTGTGGGTGAACAATCACTTCAATGATTTTGAAGGAGATCCTGCTATGACTCGATTTCTGGAAGAATTTGAGAACAATTTGGAGAGGGAGGTAAGAGTGTCTGTTTTCTATCATTTTGAAAAGGCAGATGTTGCTCTATATAAATCATTATGCTTTTCTCTTGTAGAAAATGGGTGGACATTTGAGGCTGTTAAATATTGCTTGTGCTGCTAAAGCTAAACGAAGATTGATAACCTTAACAAAGCCATCTCGAGAAGCCCCTTTGCCTTTTGTCTTGCTGGGAGGGTCAGAAAAGGGATTTGGAATCTTTGTTGACAGTGTAGATTTTGGTAGCAAAGCTACAGAGGCAGGCTTGAAACGTGGAGACCAGGTATGTAATTTTAAACTGTATTCGCACCCCATTTCCCCTTTTTTGTTCCTTTTCACTAAATGAAAATAACACTACCTGTTGGTATTTGTAGATATTGGAAGTGAATGGTCAAAATTTTGAAAACATTCAGCTGTCAAAAGCCATGGAAATCCTTAGAAATAACACTCATCTGTCTATCACTGTGAAAACCAATTTATTTGGTAAGATTGTGTGCGCTGTTGTAATTTTTGTTTTCATTTAGTTGGAGCCATAATTATCTTTTTTAATAGTTTAAAATAGTTTTGTTTAAAAAATTTCTGTAATGGGAAGAGTACAAAAATTACGATTACAAGTGCTAAAATGCCTTAGTTCATAAGTGCAGAGAGAAATTATAATTGAATTCTAACAAGTACTAAAGCAGACATGAAGGAGTCTTTAAGGAGCTCAGGACCTCAGTTAACATCAAAAGTAATTAATAATTTGTGGGGGGTTTTTAGTTTTTACCACTTTTATTATTTATATGATTTAATGATATGTTCCCCCCGTATCTCTTCAGGATCAGATTCTTCACCAAAAAAAAAGTAGGATAGAATATTACCACAGGATGTCACTGCACTAACTGATAGTTATGCTTACTGG
>JAOEGS010007273.1:8679-22129 GCA_025447755.1 Corythornis vintsioides | reverse complement strand
TAAAAAATAAAAAATAAGAAGATTTTTTTTAAAGTACTGAAAATCTCTAGCAGAAAATCTTTCTTAGTTTTGGAATGAAAAGGAAGAAAGGAAACTAATATGTGTGTTTGTACATTTTTTTTAAAACATTCACTTTTCCTTTAGGGTCTACCAAGTTAGATAGGAAGAATGTAGTGAGAATATTGACAAATATTGTCTCTTATGAAAAAACTTGAGTACATTGCATGAAAATGACAATTTTATCACTGTGTCTGACAAAAGCCCTTGTCATATGCAGCCAACAGATTGAAAATGACACTTTTAATAAAGATCACTGATATTGAATATTATTCAGTCAAAAGTGGCAAGTTTGAAAGTCAAGGTTCCTTGCTGATAGTCAGCATCTGAGACATAGAAAAATCTTGATTTATCTCTGATATTTCAGTATATCTCAGCCTGCCTGCTAGCAAAAACTTAAATGAAGTAAAGATTTTAGATACCACATTTTCCCATAGGTAGAAATAAATAGCAAGATGACCATAAGCCAGCAATGTGCCCTTGTGGCCAGGAAGGCCAGTGGCATCCTGGGTTGTATGAAACGTGGTATGGTTAGTAGGTCATAAGAGGTTCTCCTCCCCCTCTACTTTGCCCTGGTGAAGCTGCATCTGAAATATTGTGTCCAGTTCATGGCCTCTCCATTCAAGAAGGACAGGGAACTATAAAGAGTCCAGTGCAGAGACACATTGATGATTAAGGGAGTGGAACACCTCCCTTATAAGGAAAGGCTGAAGGAGCTGCATCTCATTAGCTTGGAGGAGACTGAGGGGTGACCTCATTCATGTTTATAAATATGTAAAGGGTGAGTGTCAGGAGGATGGAGCCATGTTCTTCTCAGTGATGTCCGGTAGTAGGACAAAGGGAAATGAGTGCAGTCTGAAACATAGAAGGTTCCATGTAAATGTAAGGAGAAAATTTTTCCCATTGAGGGTGACAGACACTGTAACAAGCTGCCCAAGGAGGTTGTGGAGTCTCCTTCTCTAGAGACTTTCTAAACCCACCTGGGCATGTTGCTGTGTGACCTAATCTAGGTGATCCTGCTCTGGCAGGGGGGTTGGACTAGATGATTTTTCAAGGTCCCTTGCAACCCCTTATATTCTGTGATGCTGTGATTATTGTATGATTCAATGCCATTAAGAGTTAAAAAACCCCCTTGGATTTGTACCGCATACAGCTTCAGAATAGCCTCAGATATATAGAGATTGTTACATCAGTTTGATCTAGACACAACAAAGTCAGATGAATTATTGCAGCAAGGAAATGGATCACTGTGCTGTCACCACCTAAACATTATGTAGGTAGAAGATTTTTCCTCCAGTCTGGTCATATGGAAATAAATGGTGAACCTGAGATGCAGATAGATTATGATATTGTCATGAAATTCAGACACTGTTCCAAAGTAATAAGTACATACTCTCTATAAGTTTTAATTACTAATCCAAGCATAACTTATCTTTTTAGATCATGCAAATATTTCCAGTTTTTATCTTAATTGTTCTTCAATACGTATTGACAAAAAGAAGTTTTCCTTTTATGTTACTTTACTGTTATTGCTGTGCTATGTTATCCTGGCTATATAGTATTCACAGATTCACAGATATTAGGAGTTGGAAGGGACCTAGAAGATCATCTAGTCCAACCCCCCCTGCCAGAGCAGGATCACCTAGACCAAGTCATTCTCCTATATTTCTGTATTTCTCCTATACAAAATGTGATATGGTCTTTTCTAGGATTATCTGTTTCTTTCTATTGTTCTTGAACTTTTTCTTTTGTTTGTTTTAAGTGGCCTGAATTTGGCACCAGTTGCAAGACTCCGAACTACTTGGGAAAAACTTCCAAGCAAGTATGAAAAACTGTTTCAAGATCTACAGGACTTGTTTGATCCATCTAGGAATATGGCAAAATATCGTAATGTCCTTAACAGCCAAAACCTACAACCCCCCATTATCCCCCTGTTTCCAGTTATTAAAAAAGACCTTACGTTCCTTCATGAAGGTAAAAGCAGAAGCACATCATCTTTTACCAGCTAAGGAAAACTAACTTTGCTACCTAATGACTGCTGTTGTTAATTGTAAATTCTAGGAAATGATTCCAAAGTGGAGGGCTTGGTCAATTTTGAGAAGCTGAGAATGATTGCAAAAGAGATACGCCATGTTGGTCGCATGGCATCTGTGAACATGGATCCTGCTTTAATGTTTAGAACAAGGTAAGTGTGTGTTGTACTAGGTAGAGCGTTTCCCAGCTGAGAGAAGGCTAGATGTCAGCAAGAGGTGCTTCTGAAGTGCCCGTTGTTATATTGGAGAAGTATGAGGTTATTTTATTTGTTCTTAACAGTTTACCAAAATTATGTTGTCCTCTGAAACTGGATAAAATATTCCATTTTGTGTTTATCAGTATATATTAAATGTTTTATATTGTTCCTTAGTTGCTAGTTACTTCATAAAAATGAGATTCCATCAGTGAGAGGGAGGGGGAGATACTGTCTTGAACACATACACATTAGTTTGTCTGAATCATCAATGTGTGCCAGCCTTACCAATTTGATAAGTAGAAGTGGGAATATTTCTGAAACGGTATCAGCTAGTAGTGTCAGCAAATGTGGAGTGAATGCTCTTTGGCTTCATGTTAGACCAGCTCATGGCATAATCTTTTTCTTAATTTGATCTAGAAGAGTTTGTAATATCTGCCTGTATGCCCAAGTTGAGGCTCTTTTTAATGTCTGTGGGCTTCCAGATCTACTTGTTTCAAGGTCTGGTCTTTTTCTTTCTGAGCTTGTGATCTTCCTCTGTCTCTTCTTAAACCCATGCTTTACTCTTCCTGGCTCTCACTTGCAGGAAGAAGAAATGGAGGAGTTTGGGGTAAGTGGTTGGAGACAACACACACAGACATTCATTCTTCCTACCATTTGCATTGTTTCCTACTTGCTATCTTTAACTTTCTGGTGCTTTTTTATTTTGTTAACCTTTTTCACTGCCAGTACATTTTAATCCAGGAGTACTTTTGTTTTTGAGGTTACAAAAGTTGTAAATTATTTACAAGTGGTTGCAAAAAGGAGTGGGGTGTTCTCTCCCATCACCAATTTAAATTGTCAAAGAAAGTGATTCTCAGTAAAAGAGAAATGATAAAATGACAAGGTTACAACAGCTAAAAAAAATCCTGTTAATTTCCTTAGGCCTTAAATATAAAAGTTAATTCCTTTCATTAAATATAAAAGTTAAAACTTATAATGTCTGTTAAACTAATTTACTTTCATATTACAATTCAGTCATCATTACTCTTAACAATTCAGGAACAATGCATAAGTTTCATATAAGCATACATACATTGAAATGTGCATGATTTTCATTTCATCGTGAACTAGCTGATCCATTTTACTTAACAAAAGGCTGTATTCAACATAGCAAGTTACAACAAAGTTCTATTTTGTAAAACTGAGCTGTACATTTGATCTGGTGGTCTGTTTTAAAAAGTATTTAGTGAGCTTTCAAAATGCCTTCTGTATATGTATTTAAATTAGAATCTCAAATAGAGTCTTCTGTCAACATTACCTTACTGCATGAGCTTTTCCTAATGCTCGAATCTTCTCAGTAGTTGGCTTATGTGAGAGAGCTAGATTGAATGCTTTTGTAGATGTGTGAAGTGATATTGCCTAGTTGGAGAAGAATATGTTAAAATATTTATGTAATTAAATAGTGCCTGTAACCAAGTAAAAAGATTTCCTGACCCTCATCTTTCTATCTGTTATAGCTGTTTGACTTACTGGAATGAGGCATGTAAGCTTTGACCATAGACTGACATTCATGCAACCTTTTGCACATTTCACATTTTGATAAATGTACTAAGGCATGCTGTGTTGTACTAAGTCATACTTTTTCCCTCTTTCCTCCCCCTTCTGCCTCCTCCCTTCACTCCAGGTCTCTCAGCCAGGGCAGTGCAAATGCAGCCATGCTAGATGTTGCACAAGCAGGGGGTCATAAAAAGCGGGTCCGTCGCAGCTCCTTCCTTAATGCTAAAAAACTGTATGAAGATGCTCAAATGGCACGGAAAGTAAAACAGTATCTCTCAAACTTGGATCTGGAAATGGATGAAGAGGGCCTCCAGACACTATCTCTGCAGTGTGAGCCAGCCACCAACACATGTGAGCATTGTTGTTTGTTATGGATTCCAAGGAAGCTGTAAATACCCCTCTGCTTCTTCTCCAAGGAAGTAATTGGGAAGAGTAATTAGACGAGGTAGAAAATGATCATAGAATCATAGAACGGTTAGGGCTGGAAGGGGCCTCCAAAGGTCATCTAGTCCAGCCCCCCTGCAGGGATACCCTCAACTAGACCAGGCTTCTCAGAGCCTTGTCCAACCTCAAGAGCCTTGTCCAACCTCAAGAGCCTTGTCCAACCTCAAGAGCCTTGTCCAACCTCAAGAGCCTTGTCCAACCTACTGAACAGCTATGTGTCTTACAGAAGTAATTTTGTAGATTAACAATATAGAGACATAGCATTTATGAAGGAGGTAGAGCTTTCAGACAATGCCATGCTGAAGTGCACATGGATGGTTCTTGTCCATACAAAGGGTATGGAAGAACCAAAGGTTTCTCTATATTTCTGATGTACTCAGGGTATTGATGTGAATAGGGTTGGCCATCCTGGGTATGTTTGCCTTGAGAAGGAAAAGGAGATTTCCTTATATCCAGGTGTTTGAGAAACACCTAGGGGATTTTACCTGGCTGCAGCAGAGGAAGAACTTATGTTAGATAACAGTTTCATTTTTTATTTAAGGGAATGCTCTATGTTATGCCCTTCCCTTCCTTCAGGATAGCAAAAAATACTAATTATATTCTAAACCAGTTTAGTCCTTATGATAGCCCAGTATAACTTCATGATTTTGGTAACTATAACAGTAATAATTTATGAGAGTTTTATTTTGAGAAAGAATGTCAATGTTCTTTGGTAATTTACATATTTAAAATGTAGTTAAATCCCCCCCTCTTTTCACGTTTTCTCTCTACTCTGTTAATTGTACAAGTATTTGAGCACCATTTCATTATTAATTGGAGGGCTTTGCACCACTCAGATTAAAACTTCCACAATATTTTTAGCTAGTTTAGCTATTCTGTGCTTTCTCCTCTTTCTTGTAAAGTGCCGAAGAATACAGGAGAGAAGCGATCTGGAAAATCTGAAACATCACCAGTGGCTCCTCGGTCAGGCATCCAGCAGAAAGTGCAGCAACAGCAGCAACATAAAGCAAACCAAGCATTGCAGGTCCCCGCTGTATCTCTTTATCCCTCTCGCAAGAAAGTGCCAGTCAAAGACCTCCCACCATTTGGTAAGTGGAACAATGAAGTGTTTGGTTTAATACACTGAAGTTTGTTTGCTTATGTCAGGAAGACATTTTTCATTAGATAAGATTTGTTTTTGGTAGTATGATATGCAAGTTATGCCACTTCATGCTGAATGTACATGTAATTATCTTCTCTAGAAATAGAAATAAATTTAGGATATCTTCCTGTTTACTTAATCAGGGTATTTACCACTTACTAGCAGCTGAAAAGAATGAATGTTTCTGACTATCAGCCCTGGGATCTTAGCTTAACTTCTCCAAGTTTGGTGACTTGGTGTTTTTTGAGTGACCACCCATCTGAGATAGCTCATAAGTTTTGGTGCTTTTTCAAAAACATTTATTGTGAAATTCAAGCTTAAAGTTTCACATTGAGAACTTGTTCCTTGTTTTCTGTTCCCTAGTGTCTTTTTATTATGGTTATTCAGTCACTGCTACCTGTATGTTATTCACAAAGATACCAGACTATAGGAATTTCTTCTAATCTGATTTCTGTGCACATAGGACATACACATTATTAAATAACTTCTTACATATCACTTAATGTATGATAAAATTTCTCTAAGTATATGTAAGTATAACAGGCCCTTCCTACTGCATGATGGTAATTTCACAAAAGCTTAATTTCAATTTCACTTTTTGTTAGTTTTATTTGTGCACTGCTTAGGTTGCTAGTGAAACATTAGAAGCATCAAAATGAGCTAGAAACAAGGCAATATTCTTCTAGTTCTTGTTGATTTTGCCATTAGATTTTAATCCTAAAAAGACTGAAGCACTATAAAAACAGTCGTTTTTTCTCATGGTGCAAAAGTTTATGAAAACTGACTAGGTTATGTTGATGAAGCATCTATAAATTACTGATAGCAGCATTGTGATCCAACAGATCAACAATAAATTCTGTAGAAGACTTGAAAGTATCCTTTACCACAAACATTGGCAAAACTGTCAGAGAAGCTGCATCTTCCCTTTTAAGACTGCAGGGTAGATTTTTGAAGGGAGGGGAAGAGTAAGATGGGTAACTGTTGCCTAAGAAAAGCAATTCTCGATGCTTTCAATTTTTACATCATGCATCATCTTCAGGATCTTTTTGCTTTTTAGTTTCCCAAAATAAGCTGGTGCAGAAATAGATCTCAAAATGGGAAGAGAGAAAGGAAGCTGCAGGATGGCCTTATTTTATAAGCCTGTTATTATTTGTAAGCATAATCTAAGTCTTTCCATCTTTCTTTGACCTTCTAGACTACTTTGAATACAAAAGAAACAGAGAACACTTTGAATCCTTACTATATAGACCTTCAATAACCACTGAGATTTGTGTGTGTGTCTATTCAAACATAATTTTAGTTCAAGTTTCTCAATAACTATTGCTATGCATTTTCTTGATTTTTATATTGTATAGACTGTATATTGCAACACCAAATCTGCATTATGTTTTCTGTGTCAAAGTATTTATCTTAGGTGTCCAAATTGAAATACTGTTTACAGTAATCTTTTAAAAATATAACGCTTCATTTCTGCGTAAGTAGCTTAAAATGTTTATTTAAGCTGGTGTCAGAAACTCACAAATTTACAGGAAAAAAAAAATCTTGGTGGTGCTGCTCAACAAATGCATTATGAAACAAAAAGATGTATTTAAACTGAACATTTTATCTGCCTACATTAATTGTTATTTAAAGGCATTAACTCCCCACAAGCTTTAAAGAAAATTCTTGCATTATCTGAAGAAGGAAGCTTGGATCGTCACAAGAAACAATCTGAGGACACAGTCTCAAGTGCGTCTTCACAGTTGTCTTCTCCTCCAACTTCACCACAGAGCTCTCCAAGGAAAGGTACTCAACATGCAATATTTCGCATCCTATTTCCTGAACCTCATAGACTTTTGGAAAATTCCAAGAGAGAATTTAGATACTGGGTTTTAGTTACTGCTGATGCTATTGTTGTCATATGTTGTCATCAAGAGAGCCGGATGTGTGCCGTAGACTGAGATACATGAAGGAATACCTGGGAACCTAATTTCAGGAAAACCCTCTGATTAACAAAAGCCAGGAAAAGATAGCCTGGTCTGAAAGAGAATTTGTTGCAATAGGTAACTCTCACTACAGCTGCTTCTTAGAAAAATAGTCCCATCATCAGTGTTTCCTACCAGTAGAAGGTTATGCAGATTGAAACTTAAAAACTTTGTGCAACATTGAGCACACTATTAGCATATTAGAGAAATTATTTGCTGTGTCATGCATCTGGAAGGGATATAATCTGTGTATGACAACTAGGCTTAATATATTTGGGATTCAAATCACTAATACACAGTGTTTTACCAGCAGCCTGATTATTGAAACAATACGTATGGATAATTGAGGAATGGTGTTACACATAGGAGCTTTTTTAAATGAGTTCTTTTTAAGTGATTTCATAGAGTTGTTTTGGGATTTTTAAAGTGAATTTAGGACTTCAATGGGATTTTTTTCTTTTAATGCCTTTGTTTTTTCATTGCACTTGTTCTGATTATGAATTGACAAAACAGAGAATGTAGACATTTCTTGTAGTTTAAACAAAACAAAAAAGAAAGTCCCCATGGAAGTACCATAGCCTATTTGTATTGTAGATGATGTCTTAGTTATTATCTTTTCAGAATATCATAAAAGTTCAGACTAACAGTTATATAATGTAACATCATGGTGTAATATATTTATTTGGGTTGAATCCCCATAATAGAATTTCAGAATGCTAAAGAGATGAATGTGTGTTGGAGATTTCCTTGTAGAAATAACTTTCCCTAAACTGCATAGGGATGGTAAGGATTTGAAATTTATATATCCCTTTTTCTACTTTCTTATCAAATGGATAGCTGAGCCCTTCAAAGTGTAGGTGGCAGTACAAATTAGTTGAGGCTTTATGGATCCAGACTGATGGACCTAACTAATTTTTCTCTCCTCTTGGAAGCAAGAATGGTAACAAGAACCTCTAGGAAAGGTGCAGCTTATGGAAACAAAAGCAGAAAATAATAAGTTCAGGTAGATAAGCAGAGATCTGAAAAGGGGAGAGATTAATATGGAAAGAAAGCACAAATTTCCATCCAATGTCTCTATTAAATTGACATTTTCTGAGGTCAGATGGAGAAGGTTGTTAGGAAAAGACTTAAATTATCAACTCGAGTCCTTGTAAGCTATCTTCATGATTCTTCCCAAATGCTAAACTTAGCAAAGAGTGAATTAATGTAGATATGGTCGGGATTGTCCATTTCTTGTAAAAGGAACTGGGATTCTCTACTTGGCTCACAGTCGGAAAAGTACTTTATTTTTGAAAAAAGCAAATTATTAACATGGTTATAAACTAAAAAATAAATAATAATCCTTTGTTTGATGGCAGCATGAAGTTAACGGTACATTCTTTCAAACAAAAATGGCAGCATTAATTCCATCTTCCCAGCAAGTGAATTGGAATAGATCAGTTGAAGTAATCTTGACACATTTAGACTGAAAGCAAAAGAGGAAAACTGCACTTACATATGGATATACATTATTTAATGATCATTAATTTAGCTGGAAAGAGCATTCAACACAACTTTGTTTAATACTAAAACAAAACCAGAATTTGTTGGATTTGCCTCTGTGAAATAGTTTGCAGATTTTGTCTCGGTCTGACAGTGTCCATGATACCTCCAAACTACAGTATAATTCTGATAAAGTATGCTATTTGGAATGTAATTTGTTAGCCAAGTACCACAAAGAAAGCTTGAAAATCTGTCCCTTTCTAAGCCAAGGTACATAATAAGCAGACAGCTCAGACATCTGGGCTTTGTGTTGTATCTATGGTTCATCTCTTAGTGCAGCTTTGCAGCACAGAAAAACTATGTGAGTTTCTTGGATTACTTTAAGCTATATACTTGACCAGGACCTCTATTTTGCTCCAAACTTGGAAACTGTTTATGTATAGGCAGTTTTTCGAGAAGTGAAATTTCATAATACAGGAATACAAGTATGATAATGCATTTGTAAATATTCTAGGGGAAGAGGGCAGAGAAGAGGGAAGATAAGTCGTTTCTAAATAAGTAGTGCATATTCCCAGTCTTAAACCTTTTATTAAAAGACTGAATAGACAGTCTTACATGGTTCTGCCTATGTATCTTTATCTCTTGTAGTGCTGCGTCTGTGAAAATGTAATTCTAGTTTTGATTTACTATGGTCACAGTATTACTGCGCCTGGTAATAAATGAGCAACCTTCTTAGAGAGTCTGATTAACATCATGTTGTTCCCTTTGCAGGCTATACTTTGGCTCCGAGTGGCACAGTGGATAACTTTTCAGATTCTGGTCACAGTGAAATTTCTTCCAGATCTAGTATTGTCAGCAATTACTCTTTTGACTCTATGCCAGTCTCCCTGCATGATGAGAGGAGACAGAGGCATTCTGTCAGCATTGTGGAGACAAATCTTGGTGTGGGAAGGATTGATAGAAGAATCCTTTTTGAATCAGATCAATACAGCTTAGGGTAGGAATTCTATCTGTGCTTTCTTACATTATACTTTCATATAGTGTGTATGTGGCATGTGTATTTGTTCACATAATGTTCCTGGTATCTGTCTCAAATACTACTTTTTTATTTCTCCCCTACTTTTAAATTTCAATGATGTATTTTTGATAATGCTCCATTTCTGTCAAGTGCTTTTAGTATCACTGTAGATTATCCTCTTTATGGCAGACTAGTGTCCTAGCCTGTTTCCTGCATGGGCAATTAACTGAATTAGACTATTCATACAGTTATTCAGTGATCAAGCTGAGAACAGGAATAGCTAGTAATTTTCCAGTCTGTTTCATAGAAGAGTGTATATTTATTTAGCTCAAACATATTTTACCCCAAATATATCTTCTAGGTAACACTAATTGACAGCTAAAATTTGAATTTGGCTGCTGGTTTTCTCAGTCATTTTATAGGTAATTAACGTCTATGATGGTAGGAAAGCCAGTACTGTGAGGAGTTCTTTAAATATCAATCAGTGAATCTTGGTCTGAAAATAGTGGAGCTCTCGCTCCTATTTAGTCTCCACTTTTTTTTCTAAGCTGTTGTGTGGATGCATCAGTCCTCTGCAAGATTTCAGGGCTTTTAGTCATGCAGGGTCTGTGGATGGCAGACCTGCTCCAAAATTGGTGTACTTCAGCTTTCTGAGTCCCAGACTATGTAAACTCTTTAAAAAAGATGTCTTAAATATTTGGAAGAGCAGAATTGCAGGCTGCATAATAAGTTGCCCTGGAAGGATAAATCCCAGTAAACAAAAGTGACACTTCGTTGTTTTTCTCTGCTGCTATGTAAGTGATAGTGACAGTCTTAAATTGCTCAAAGACTACAGAGAACATGCTCTTTCTACTAAGTAGCATGTGTTTCCAAAATTAAGGTTAAAATACATTTTCATTTACAATAAATGCTTAATTTCCTTTCCAAATTCCCTTTAACACACACACACCAAAAAAAAAGAATCTGAAAAGCTGAAACCTAAACCTGAATATAAGCCATGTCCTGATAATTCTTTTTTTCTAACATTTTATCCTTTGCTTTGCATGGCTGAAAAAGCCATAGGAACCCTATTTGTCAGTCTGTTCCACTTTATATATGTCAATATATTTTGCCTGCTTTAAAGGGCTGCTGCAAAGTTAACATTTTACCTTTTGAAATTACTGCACTAGAGTCTTGAGTTTTGTCAGAATATCTATCCAGTAATTTTAATTTTTTGTTTGTTTTATTGAGGATGAGCTTGAAATGAAAATGTTCTACTTTAAGAACTGCATTAGTCATTAATGCAAATAATATTTAGTATTAATTGCATCAAAACCTTCAATCATAGAATCATAGAACGGTTTGGTTTGGAAGGAAACTTTTAGATGTCATCTAGTCCAACCCCCTAGTATGTTTGCCTTTCTCTTGATTGAATTATTCATGTGCCTTGTAAATGATCTCCAATTCCAACACTGGATTTTTTCATTATTTCCTCCCCCTCCTTCCTGTCATCAATGCGTCTAGCTCATGTGCACCACTGTCAGAGACCAGAGGCCTGTATGCTGGAGCTACTGTGCTTTCTTCTCCTAGTACAGAAGAACTGTCACAGGATCAGGGGGACAGAGCTTCGCTTGATGCAGCTGACAGTGGCCGTGGTAGCTGGACTTCTTGTTCAAGTGGTTCTCATGACAACATACAAACAATACAGCACCAGAGAAGCTGGGAGACTCTGCCTTTTGGACATGCTCATTTCGAGAGTTCAGGCGATGGGGCAGGACTGTGGGCCTCAGGCAGTCCCATGGACCAGCTGATGTTCCCTGATCATGACACAAAGTATGACAGGAAAAGTCAAGGTAGGGAGGGCCTTGATCAAGCGCAGTCCAGAGCAAGCTGGGCATCCTCAACAGGATACTGGGCAGAGGACTCAGAAGGTGACACAGGTACCATAAAACGGAGAGGTGGGAAAGATGTTTTGATTGAAGCCGAAACAAGTAGCATAACATCTGTACCAGTAGAGGAGTCAAAGCCAGCTCCCATGGCTACTCATGTAGCAGTATCATCAAGTAGTACAAAAGGGCATATTGGTAAGTTAAGTTTTGTTTACCATGAAGTATTTTAATTCATTTGTTAATGATTCTTTGTATTGTTCTAAAACCGCGTTTCTTTTGTTTAGTGATTTTTCGTTGTTTATTTATTTTTAAGCAAAAATGAACATTTTGCAGTCTCAAATTTGCCCCTTAACTGTGTGTTTATTGCTAGGGAAAATATCACTTAGTGTTCTGCCAGCACCTTTGTGTTTCAAGGGAGCCTGCCATACATCAGAAAAAGAGCTCAACTGCTGGACATTTGAGAGGTTGATGTATTTAGATGTCTGCTCTGAAATGTGAATATCTCTTCACAGTAAGACTGTGTGTTCTGAATTTAGAAATCTTCATAAATGTAGCCTGATTTTTTTTTTTATAAATATTTTACTGTATACAGCCTTGCAACTTGTCTGATGATTGCGAATGTTTCTTACTTCTGCAAGTGGGATCATTTTGTGCTTAAATACCAAAAGCGATGTTTCTCTGAACTGGTGAAACTGTGAAGAGGTTCCCAAGACGTTAGAGTTGAAATACATTTGTAGTTACTCAACAAAAGAAAGATCAGATAATATATAAATTAATATAAAGGTGTTTTCAGCAGAGCTTAACACTTCTCATGCTGTTCCATCTATGCATCACAGTCCTTGGGCCATCCAGGACCTCTGCATTTCATTCCTTTAATTCCCCTTCACTTTGTCTTTCTTCAGGTTAATATGAAGAACTATCTAAAAGCCATTTTTTAGTTGACACAGATTAAAAAGCCTGCTAGATTGAGATCATGCTAAGACCACTGTAATAAATGCTTTTCCATTTTCTGCCTAAGTATATTGCTTAGCAATGGCCCATTGCCTTGAAGCTTGGGTGCATTTCTGTATTCCTCAACTATGACGAGAGGAAGCTGTTCAGTTCAGGACTCTCCAGGTTCAAATTCATGCCACTTTTTAATTTTACTCTTTGATACCCTTGGTTTCCACCGAAATGTGCAACAAGTATGCTTCTAAAATTGCTTCTCAGGACAGTGCTCACTACTAAGTTTATAGAGACTTGAGAGAACTTGAAAGAAGAGACCTGAAAACCATGCAATTCCATGAACTTCAGTACTGTTGATTATCCTGCAAATGTAACTGTGCATATCACTGTCCAACAGAAGCCACTGTCACTAGTTCTACATAGCTCTTTTGCACTGAGTAGACATTGATCTCTTGAAGTATTTCAATGGAATTTTTCTACAGAATTTTTTCTTCATCAAAATTACTTTTCAGAAATCTGAATAAAATTTCTCAGGAGCATCTTCATGATACTTTACGCAGTTAAAAAAATTTCCAAGATAAATACTTAGATTCTATTGGAAACTATTTGCTTTTGTTGTAATACCAAGACTTTTAGTCTATTAAATCTTGTATCCAGGAAGTACCAGTCCATTTTAAGCTTGTAGTGCCTTCTCAGTCAATTTCATTCTGCCTAATGCAGGGTGATTGTGTCATCACCACTTGTGCAAGAATATACAATATTTTT
>JAOEGS010007272.1:0-63603 GCA_025447755.1 Corythornis vintsioides | reverse complement strand
CTTCTATTTGTCCTGTTAGACCCTCTAGGAGAATCTGCTCCATGATCTTCCCAGGCACAGAGGTGAGGCTGACAGGGAGGCTGACAGGGTGATAGTTTTCAGGATCCTCCTTTCTACCCTTGTTAACAGTGGATGTAACATGTCCCTTCTTCCAGCCCTCAGGGAATTCACCTGACTGCCAAGACTTTTCAAATATTATGGCAAGTGGCTTGGCAACTACATCAGCCAATTCTTTCAGGACTCTGGGGTGAATCTCATCAGGTCCCATGGACTTATGTATGTTTAGGTTCCTCGGGTGGTCATGAGCCTGACATTCACATACAGTGTGGGGGACTTCACCATCCTGGTCCACACCTTACAGTTTGACTTGGGGAGTGTTGGGAGAGACCTTGTCCGTGAAGACTGAGGAAAAAAAATTGTTAAGAACCTCAGCCTTCTCCTCATCCACTATTGCCAGCCCACCATTTTTACTCTTCAGGTGGGGTTGTTTTCTATGATCTTCCTTTTTTGATCGACATACCTGAAGAATCCCTTCTTGTTATTCTTTACATCCCTTGCCAAATTCTGCTCCAACAATGCCTTGGCCCTACTGACCTCATCCCTATATAATTGGGCAACATCCCTATACACTTCCCAGAGTATTTGTCCCTGATTCCACCACTTGTGAAGCTCCTTACATAAGCTTACACTTATTTGTGTAAATAAGTGAACAAACCTGTTGCTCTTATTTCTTCCCAAATTAGGACTTAAGTCCTAAGTATGAAGAAAAACTTCACTGTGAGAGTGATAGAGCACTGGAACAGGCTGCCCAGGGAGGTTGTGGAGTCTCCTCTAGAGACTTCCAAAACCTGACTGGATCTGCTCTTGTGTGACTTGCCCCAGATGATCCTGCTGTGACAGGGTTTGGACTCAGAGAATCACAGAATGTTAGGGATTGGAAGGGACTTAGAAGATCATCTAGTCCAACCCCCCTGCCAGAGCAGGATCACCTAGACTAAGTCACCCAGGAACAGATCCAGGCGAGTCTTGAATGTCTCCAGAGCAGGAGACTCCACAACCTCCCTGGGCAGCCCGTTCCAGGCTCTGGGACCCTCACTGTGAAAATGTTTTTCCTTGTGTTTACCCTAAACCTCTTGTGCTCCAAGTGAATCCCATTGCCTCTTGTCCTGTCATTGGATGACATTGAGAAAAGTCTGTCTCCATCCTCCCTACACTCACCTTTAACATATTGATAGTTATTGATGAGGTCCCCCCTCAGTCTCCTCCAGGCTAAAGACTCCAGCTCTCTCAGCCTCTCCTCAGCAGGAGGACCACCACTCACCAAGCCCTTCTGGCGGGCTTCCTCCAGGTGTGGCTAGCTGATAGGCTTTTGGCCACACTCATCTGAGAGCAGTCATGTAGCAAAGTCAGCTCTTGTGGCTTCAGAAAATGTTAGGCCAGAGCCAACATTTTCTCACTCTCTTGACAAAGGTTGATAAAATAATACCTTCATGCCCTGCTCCTCTCTCCCTCATTCTTCTATTTGCCTGTCTTTCCTTCTTTTTCTCTCACTGCCTTTTTAAGTCTAAGACTATTTTATAGTCCTCAAATAGATGAAACCTATTGGTTTCATCCATTTGATTAAAATGAGCAGAGACGGAATCTGAGGGGAGAAAAAGCTAGATAGGAAAAATAGTCAAATTAAAATTACAATTCATTTAATACAATTATGTCAATTAAAATGCTCTTTTGAAAGGAATCTGTTAAGACAGTATTTGTACTCTGCAATACTTACCCCCCCCCCCCCGCCCATCCCCCCACTGCTTACTAATAATTGGAAATAGTGAAAAATTTATGACTTGGAGATTTTTGTCCTCCTAACTCAGCTTGTGAGTGCTAAAATTATTTTTATTTAGCCTTATGGTTGGTTTATTTTTGTACCTACTTGCTAACAAAAGCTTGCTGTTATGCTAGATTGTATATGTTTAGGAAAAAAGCCTGTCTCAAAGTCATTGCTAGTCTGATTTTATTGTAAAAGAGGAAAGGTATTAATGCTGCAATAACACACAGTAAGCTTCTCATCCTTGAAAGACACAAATGAATCCATTCCTAGGGATCTAAAACTTCTTGATAGCACTACTTTTTCTCATTGGCATTTTTGTTTTAAAGAAGAACGAATAGCTGAAGAACTGAGAGTCACCTCTCCATTTGAGGGAGGGGAGTGTAAGCCTGCTCACATTAAAGGCCAGCTCCTACCATTTGATGGGGAAATTGGAGTCTTTTGGTGGTTGTCTTTCAGATAATATTTATTTGTGGATCTGCCTGAGAGAACAGTCCTGTAGAAGAGAGCCTTGGAGCCTTCCCGTGGTGCTGCGGCTTGTGCTCAGACTCACGTCAAGGCTAGATGTGAGAAATATTTTGCCCCTTTGGACTCTTTCTGTTTCTTACTTTGCTACCATACAAAGCTTCATACCAGAGAAATCAGCCATTTAGGGCTTCTACAGAAACAAAAGGCTTACCTACTAAGCCATCATGTGGAAGGTTGAGTCCTGTGTCCCTTCTTGAAAATGTTACTGTTGTGTTAGGGAAGAAAGAAAAATACATCAGTTCAACAGAAGATAAATTTTGAAGATTGACTTTGGCAGTAATAGTTTTGGCATAGAAAATAATATGCTGGGGTGTCTACTTCTACAGGATTTGGATGCATTTTCAAAATTGTGGCTTTGCAAAATCTTGAGGGAAGCTTTTCAGCTTTTCTCTCCCTGTTTTTGTTTGGTTTTGTTTGGTTGGTTGGGGTTTTTTGTTGTTGTTTTGGTTTTTTTGTTTGTTTTTTTTCCCTAATTGGAAACTTTACTTAAGAAATACCATTATGATACCAGTTGATACAGAAGCCTTGACTGCCAGTGTTTGTAGCATAAGAAATTAAAAGTTGCAGCATCTTTTCAAGACAGAAAATGCTGTACCAATTTGGAAGGTCTTCAGGGTGGTATTACCATGCTGCTGAAGTACCTATAGCTTTCATTCACTGTGCTGTCTAGTAGATGTCTGCTACAGGTAAAAGTGAAATGTGAGGCATGTCAGAAAATGATTCATCAGTTCTACTGATACTCTTCTGTGACTAAAGAGATTTTTATTTAATTCATTTAATTTTCTTCTTAGTCACTCTCAGGTTGCAAATGAGATGAGGAGTCCAAAGGTGGTCACACTTTCCAGTAGTCTGAGAAGTGCTGTAGCAAGATAACATCTGATGTAGTCACAGTGCTTCAATTTATCTGTCACAGAATAATCTTTTCATTACTTCACAGATGGAAAGTCCTTCAGGAAATTACACAAACATTTCACATGATGCAAAGTGACAGATTTTTGCATATGGACTGCTGATATAAATAATGTATGGGGAGGAAAAAAGTTTAGAAATTTTCTCAGCAGCTGTAGTCTTGAATACTGGAGTGAGTTACATGTTCCAGCTAAAGTAAAGTTACATTTGCACTCTGCTGAGCCTTTGGATTATTCTTTTCATATCAAGTGACCAAATACTAGTGATATTATCTGTGTGGTATCACTATCTGTGTGGTTTTTTTCAGATTTGCAAACTTCCT
Organism: Corythornis vintsioides; assembly: GCA_025447755.1. NCBI lineage: Eukaryota > Metazoa > Chordata > Aves > Coraciiformes > Alcedinidae > Corythornis > Corythornis vintsioides. Next base: position 60,025 of record JAOEGS010007272.1, on the reverse strand, counting down.
CAATGGCAGTTGTGCACAATGTTTGTTGTTTTTAATGGATTGAATTCCACCATCATCTCCAACATATAGGTACCAATGTGGCTGCATTTGCTGCCTTTCCTCATAGTACATAAAATATTGCAGCCCTGGCCTGATGTAGGACCTGAGTTACTGTCATCACACAGTGGGTTGTAACTCCTGGCTGAAGTAGAAGATAACTTAGTCCAACATACAGGTTGATATGTGGAGGAATGGGTAGTAGGAACCTGTATTCTGTGTGTTGTTGCAGTGTGGAGTAGTAAACTTCATCAGCCTGAGAGCATAAAGTCCTTTAACTTCCTGCCCTACAAACTCAACCTGGCATCTGAACATAAAGCTGAGTTCCTGCATGCCTCTCTGTTCTCCTGTATAATAAAGATTTTTATAGAGGAATTTGGTTAACAATTGTAATGATGCATGAGCCACAGGCGAAGCTAGTTCATTTCCCAGAGCTTTTGCCTTTACGTATTAGCCAGAATAAAGTGTACATGTTTGAGAAGGAGAAAGAGAAATAAGTTATTTTTACAGTGGGAGGGGAGGAACACTGCTGCTTTAAAAAAAAAAAAATTAGAAAAAAAAAGCTTATTTCATTTGAGAATCAAATGTGCCTTTTAAATTGCCATTTCAAATGTTTAAGAACAAATGTTAGAACAGATAAGAGCAAAAAACCCTGTTCTTCTAATAAATCAAACTCAGTCTTGTGAATTGCCTGCTAACTTTTTTTTTTTTCTTTCCCCTCCCCTCATTTCCCCCAAACAAATAGTCCTTCCTGGTACTATGGAGTGAAAAACTGTTTTCTGTTTGTGCCTTTAAACTCATCTGTATAATTCCAAGAAATACCTGCAACAACAAACAAATTCTGAAATTCTGTTCCTTGGTAATATCTTAAATAGATCAGATGGAATGAGAGGCAAAAGCCTTCTGTCTGTTGTATTCCCTTCATTAATTACCAGGAAAATAAAAACACTGGAGTTGCATCACCTTGTTTGTACTCTGAGACCTGGGGCCGCCTGCCTACATTCCTGTGGCTGCCTAAGATGGCAGCTGCCTGACCCTATACCTTTCCCTGTAGACGTGGCACAGCTTTTCTAGCAGGGACTGCAATCAGAATAGCTGTTTTAGTTCTTGTGCTTAACATAGCTAGACTTGGTTTTTTTCCTGGTCTCTTCCTTCCCTCCCCTGCCCGCAGTAGCGGGTCCAGTCGTGTCCCTTTGCTGTCCATATAGCAGTGACACACTAGGTGTGCAAAAGTATGCGATGTTGGCTGTTTCTGTGCAGAAAGGGAGGAACAGAGGTGAGTGCTGATGTGGCAGATGAAGAAGAGATAGTTCAAGGAATTTGAAGAGCAGGTAAATGCAGAGACCTGTCTTTTTAGCTCCCCAGGCTGAAACATCCCACTTGGACAATATGAAATACTATAGCAGCTTTCATAATCTTATGGTGCTGCAAATCCAGTCCCGAGGAACAAGTTGTGGTATTTTTATAGCAGACGTCTTGCCTTGAAGTACAGGGAGTTAATCGTTGGTTTTCCAAGGTGTGTGTTATTTTAATCGTTGGTTTTCCAAGGTGTGTTAATTTATTTACCTCTCCATGTCCAACAAATGGCTAATCCAGCAATTCCAGTGCATTAGGATTATCAGTAGTTTCCTGGCCTTCAGTAGGGAGAGGCTGTTTTCACAGCCATGCACTTGACTCAAGCAGCAATGTAGGAGTTCCCATGTAGTCATGTCCATTGACTTTTGTGTTTCGGAAAGGCTGGTCATTTCAACATTGTGGTTGGTTAGAGAATATCCAAGAAAAAAAATATGCTAATCCACTTTGGTTTTGTTAGGATGTTTCAAGGGAACTGGAAAATACTACATCAGTGTCCTTCTTGAAGAAAGGCACTAAAAAAACCTAAGCAACCTTTTCCTGAAAATGGGCAATTAAGTGCAGATAGAAGGACATCATCATGAGCATCCCTGTTGTGTGGGTACAGCAGTACCTTTGAGAGCAGCCTCTTTGGGCAAGAACGGATAGACCTGGTGTATAAGGAGTGTCCTGCCTTCACCTCTTCTCCTAGAAGCTCTCCAGGCTTTGAAAAACCTTTGCTAACAAACACCCATCTCCAAAACTAACATCTTGACAGAAGAGGGAAAAAAAATCCTGGAAAGAATCATGTCACTATAAGAGTGAGTTGACAGGGGGAGGAAATGGAAGAGTTCAGACCCGACATGCAGCCTTCTCAAATCTCCAATCTTTCTCACTGCTGTCCTGCAAATGTCCTTTTCTTCTGGCCTGTCTCTGAAATGTAGCCTTTTTCAAAGTTAATCAATGCCTTCAAAAGCTTCTTAAATATTGCAGAAGCAACTTTGGCACTTGTTTTCACATCTCCAGCGCAATTTGAAATCCAGGGTCTTAGTTAAATTTGAGGTTGAAGTTTAGATCTTTGGTGAGAGGGAGGCTTTAATGGAAGTAGAAGTACAGGAGCTAGACACAGTCTCTCCAGAGAGGCTTCTGCCTGATGCTGAAGGGCAAGGGTACTCTGGTATCTTTGACAAAAAGAAGATTAACAAAAAAAAAAAAAAATAACAGTGCACTCAAGAATATTAAGAATGGCTTCATAAGCTGTATTGAAGTTTGAAACATGGCTCTTGATTTATTAACTGTTATTCCCAAATGGCACAGCAAACACAGTTGGTGACTCACAATGTAGAAGCATAAGGAAGGTTTAGTCAGTTCAATCCTTCTTGAGTTTACTTAGTATAGCATAGCTCTGTGCAAATGTGTAAAACTGTTTCAGTTTTAGAGATACTGCAGCTGGAGTGTTGTTGCTTTAGTTTCACAGCAAGCTTTTTTTTTATATAGTGTAGGGTTTCTGAAGCTAAGTAGAGAAGAACTAGAAATGTGGGTTTTTTTCCATTTTTTTCAGACAGCAGTTTCTTTGAGTCTAATGAACAATAGAGGTAAAGAAAAGGGTGACCTGACAAAATAAATTGGAAGCTAATTTTGGAGAGCAAAAGACTCAGAAAATTGAAATTCTGAACTGTATATACAGCTCTAATTGTATCATTCACTGAGTATATATATTAATGCAGGCTGACTGATTTCATTTCCTTAAAAAAAAAAACCAAGAAAGCAACAAACCCCCCTTGGATATCATATTCTGAAAGGCAGTGTATTGTGAGGAGTCCTGGTTTTGGGTTGGTTTTTTTCCTTCCCCTAAACCCTCTAAAATTTTTTGACATAAGACTATGTTTTTAGAAGTATCATGCCCAAAGTAATACTGGCAAACAGAACAGATGTAGCAGACATTTAACCTAATACACTTGAGGTGGATGGTTTGTTGTTTTTCAGTGAGGTGGTTTTTTTTTTTACAGAGAAAGTTTAGCTTCAAATCAACTGAAATAATTTGACAGTGGCTTTCTTTAGGAATGAAGTGGGACAGGCTGGTGGTTAAGTGCAAGGGTACAAGTGCATAGAGGCTTGCTGAGGAATCTGTCTGGGGACAGCAAAACCCTTTTTCTCTGGTTGGTGGTATCTGTGCCCCCAAATTGTGAAATACAGTTGTGAAGTGCTTCACCCACCTCCACCACCCTCCTATTTACCGTGGAACTAGAAGCTGTCTCTCTCCTCAGGTCCTCCTACAGTGCCCATAGCTCAGTGGACGAGTAGCCATGTGATTTGGCTGGCCCTTGCTCCAGGGTTCAAAATCCTGTTGATCAGTGTCCAGCAGGTCTGCTCTGTAGAGGCTACACTCAGTGATTTCACAGCGAGAAAGATATTTAGGTTGAGAAGGTGGCTATGAAATCTGTAATGGCATTCACAAGCATACCTCCAAGACTCAGGCTGGTGGTAGAGATGGATTTCAGGCATTTCTTACTTTCTTTTTAGCTTAGTTAGATTATGGAATTAATAGCTGTATCTCACGGAATGATAGGGGCTGGAAGGAACTTCTTGAGATCATCTAGTTCAACTCACATACTAAGGCAGGTTCACCACCAAAGCCTTTGGCCACTGTGTTCTCTAAATTAGTGAGCATCTTAGTCACTTCTCCCTCCCCAGAGAACAGAGAGCATTTAGATAGGTCATAGAGCTTAGACACAGCCCATCTCTAAACCAAGGCAGTATGGGCACTGCGATTCCTCATGAGTTTTGCAGTTAAACATTGAAAGTTGGTCCCAGTGGCATTCCTTAGTCTCTTTGTCTCATCAGTGCTGTGCTGTAATAAGCAGAAAACTGATGAAATTAATTCCTATACACCTACTAACAGGTGGAAACATGCATTCAGATTTAACAAGAGCTCTGTGTGTACTTGTGTGCGAATAGCTGATGTCTCCTGCATTAATTCTTGAATTGCAGGGTGTGCTTGTAGGGAATTTTTTTTATAGTCTTCCATTCATCTAGGCACTCATTAATCTCTCACTTCAAGAGTGTGTTTAATGTAACACACTGTAATATATCTTTTTTTTTTTTTTTTTTAACTCGTTCAGATTGGTGAGCACATGGGTGCCTTACTGGTCTTAGTAAGGACTAACAGTCTACTTGATGCTAACATGAGTTGCTGGCTACACTGGGAAAGGCTGATGAAGATACCAGTTGGCTCACATGCAGTCCTGTTTTTTCTGAAAGAAACCAAGAAGTGTCTGTGGCAACCATATGTCTCTTCAAAAAAATCACAGTATTCCTCAGTCTTTTCAAACTACTTCAAGCCTTTCAGGTTTTTTTTTTACAGTTGAGATTTTTCTTGACCTCCAGATTATTGTTGTTACTTGTTACTCAGCTTCCTGTAACTAGTCCAGATTTTCCTTAAAAATTAATGCCTAGACCAGGATGTGACTTCAGCTGTAGCTGCTTTATGTCAACTAGAGGGTTGCTTCACAGGCCTAGTTTTTTTGTCAGCTATAGGGACTTGTACCTGGGGAGAGGGGGACACACACAGGAAAAAAAAAAAGTTAATCTTTTCTGAAAAGGCAGTGAGACAAAATTGCTATGATTCACACACCTTTAAGATAAGCAAGTAATAGCTCATGTTCAACAGCAAAGCATGTTCATATAGCATGAATAGGATGGATGTTTTGTATGATAAATCTGGACACAGCAAATAAATTTCAGCCTGAAAAATAAGATACCACATGAGACAGTATGTGCAGAAAGAATGCTAATGTTTAGGGAGCCAAAGGCATTGACAGGAAGGATAGCACAGAAATAAAGAATAGATATTTTGGCTTGTTAACAGGATTGATTGGTTTTTGTTGTTTTTTTTTTTTCTTTAAACCATAATAGCTTTCCCTTATTGTCAAAATTATAATATATATAAAGCACTTCCTGTAATATTTCGCTTGAAAATGACTATTCATCAATCCCTGAGACAGATACTCATATTTCAACTCGCAATTTAGTTTATCAAGTTTATACTTCAGAGCAATCAATCATTTTAGCATTTGTGTTTTTAATACAAATCTCAACCACAGAAGCACGCAGTGCTCTTAAGCACAGATAGATTGGATAATCCAGATAGTACTTTGTAATCTTCTGGTAAGAGAGGGGGGGGAAAAATATATATTCCTCCCAGTCTACCAGTGCAGATTATGAAAGGATAATGGCAAAAGATTCTTGGTCTTCTGCTGAATCCAGTTCAGGTGTGAGAGTGACCAGGAATCCCTGAATGTTTTAGGTGGCTAAGGGAGAGTGAATCATACAATGGTTTGGGTTGGAAGAGACCTTAAAGGTCATTTCTAGTTCTAACCCCATCCCTGCTGATGGGCAGGGACACCTTCCACTAGACCAAGTTGCTCAAAACCCTATCCAACCTGTCCTTGAGCAGTTCCAGAGATAGAGCATCCACAACCTTTGGGGAAACCTGTTCCAGTTTCACACCACCCTCACAGTGAAACACTTCTTTCTTACCTCTAATCTAAATCTACCCTCTTTCAGATTAAAACCCTTATCCTGAGTAAAGGTTGTATAGATATGTGGTCAAATCCCAGGTCCTGAGACCAGCTGGGAATACAGTGAAGGGAAAGGCAGTGAATGCCAAACATGCTCTGGTGGGCTTGGTCTGCTACTGCCCCAAAGAGCCTCCATTTGCCACTTTTTCTCCTGCTTACTCCACAGCCTACAAACATACCACAGTTTCTATGACAAAATTCTGCCGTTTCAAAATTAGGAATTGTTTGTGGGGATATACTTGACCTCCTGGTTTGGCCAGGTTTTCATGCTGCAATAAATCACCTTTCTCTGTGTCCCTCTTGTGACATTACAATGAAACATGGACACCACCTGCTGAACAAACCACATTAGAAAATTGTTAATCTCCGTTTCATTTTTCTTTCTTATCTTGGTTAAACCCTTCTTATGACTTATGGGAAGATTTTTTTGGAGGTCATAGCAGATAAGTCTGTTTTCTCTGATGAGATGACTTCCCTCAGGGCAGCACAGGAAATACTTCTCGACCTGTATTCCATGTTAACTTGTGGTCCCATGCTCTTCCTCCTCTTCTCAGAGGTGAAATATCATACTGGCAAAGCTGCAGAGAGTCATTTGGCTCTGCATGTGGTGTGTCTCCAGCCTCACCAGTGGCAATGCACCTGTCAGTCAAAAAAGCTGAATTGTTTTCTGGGTTACTCTACTTGGCATTGATAAGGCTACACCATGGAGTAATGTGTCCAGTTCTGGGCTACCCAGTATGAGAGAGACATGGACATACTGGAGGGTGTCCAGCAAAAGGCCACGTTTAAGGAATTGGAACATCTCTCACATGAGGAAAGGCTGAGACAGTTGGGACTGCTCAGCCTGGAGAAGGCTCAGGGGATGATCTCATCAGTGTGCATAAATACCTAAAAGACAAGTATAAAGAGGACAGAGCTAGGCTCTTTTCACAGGTGCCCAGTGACAAGACCAGAGTCAGTGGGCACAATCTGAAACACAGGACAATCCCTCTAAACATAACGAAAACCACTTTTTTACTGAGGGTGACTGAGCAGTAGCATATGTTGCCCAGGATGGTTGTGGGGTCTCTATCCTTGGAGAGATGCTCAAAAGCTGTCTGGGCATGGTCCTGGACAACTGGCTGTAGCGGGCCATGTTTGAGCAGGGAATTGGACCAGATGACCTCCAGAGGTCCTTATCAACCTCAGCCTCAACCATGAAGTATGCAGAGCAATGAGGACTGGGATGCTCCAGTCTAGAGATCATTTAAAAGCATTGGAAAAATTGGAGAGTCCTATCCCTGCCCCATTGTTCAGGGGCAGTGTGCTGGCCTGTCATACAGACCAACAAAATTACCTTTTTTGGCTTCGGTCTTAACCTATTCAGCAAAATATTAATTATTATGCAAGCAGAAATGTGTCATCATGGAGGCTGTTTCAGTTCATGTCTAACTTTTTAGTTCTCTACATCTAGACATGCTTCCAAAAATTCCTCTAACTCATCTTTTTATTCAGTTTCATTTCTGGATATTAAGAGGAATGTACCTATATTGCAGCTTAGTGTTCTGAGTTTATTAGAAAACAAGCCATAAATGCTAATTACAAATGACACAGAAAAAAAAGCATACAGTAACTGTGCTTAAAAAGCCACTGTATATTGTAACATTATTAATTTGTAGAAACAAACTGTTGAAGTAACCCAGCTGACAGTCTGCCAATGATAACATGTAATAACTGTGGACAAACACTAAGCATAGTTGCTAGTGTGTTTTCTTTTCTGCATGATGCTTGTAAGCAATTCTTGCCAGATGGGATGATAATGTAATTAGGAACCATTGTGTTAAATGAGGCAGTATTTAAATTGGCAGCTAATTTTCCTATATATTAACCAGCTTTCAGAAGAAGAACTATTAGCCAAATGATTTCTAGCCACTACTCTCTGACAAGAACACAGCACTTTGCACCATTTTTTTATGTGTGGGACAAAGTATGAAACAGAGGGAGTCAAGACATGTTACAAGTTCAGGGGTTACTAGATGGGATGGACTTTTACTAGGCCAGCACATCATGATGTGTGTAACATCTCATAAGACAGTAATGGGATGCTTACAATTTATAGCCTCTGAATGTGGACAAAAAAACATTTTTACTTTGTGATAGTTCTCTGTGAGGCATACTCCATCAAGGAGAGTAGGACTATAAGCCATATTTTAAGTGTGTGTCTGGGAGAAATCTTGAAAGTACAGCAGGACAAGATTTTGAACAGCATATGAATGTTAGTAGTGTGAAATGGTCACTGTCTTTATTGGGGCTGGGAGAGAAGGGTTGAGAGAAAGGGGTGCCCTTGTGTCAAGTTAACATTCCAGAGAAGGTATGATCACTTGTCGTTTTCATCATTAATTTTCACAGAGCCAGCTGCTTCATATGGTGAAAAGTATCAATTGCCTATCATTAAGTGTTTAACTGAACTGCAGAGTAAATGTAAGGCTGAATGGGACTGATTATTATATTTATGTCTTTATCTCTGCAAATCTTAGTCCTTTTTTTTTTTTCTTCCCTATGCTTCAGCCAAAGCAGGGATGAAGAGCTGAATATGTTATTGCAGCCTGGTTTCTTCTGTCCAGTGGTGAAACTTTATTACTTGACCTAAAAGACTCATTAACTTGAAGAAAAAATGACCTTGGATTTTTCCATGGACCAATCTTGTAGTGGGGGTGAAGATTATCACTAGCTCAATGTGGGTTACCCAGGGAATCACATTAACAGCAACAGAGCAAGAGGGTTGCGTGCAAGCCTTAGGATTCCCACTTGGAAGAGGCTGTGTATGCTAAACCATGCAGAGAGCTGCTTCAAAGAAATGCATTATGCTCTTGTAGCCCATGGGATTTGCTTTGTGTATTTTCTGAGAGTTGCCAAAAACTCATGACCTCAGGGCAAGGTCCTGACAGGAAAGAGAAACTTTGACTTGAATAAGGTGTGGATCAGAACAGAAGCAATATCTGTCCCTGCTAGAGAATTCTAGCTGTGTCTGTGCAACAAAAATTGAATGATTGCTACATTTTATCACTTCCCATTTTCAGAGAACTTTTCTGATTATACGGTGGGATAAATGCAAATTGCTGTTCAGCAGAGAATTAAATGAGGCATAAATAATGCCTAGTGTTGATGATGCTGCACTGATGCCACTTGATGTAACAGGGCAAGTGCCTGAATCACATATAGACAAAGCTTTGCTGAAAGAAAAAATACAAGAGATCAATAGTATTTTTTTTTTCTTGATAGCAAAATACAACAATATTGAGCAATTGAAAGCTTAAAAATATTAAAGACATGGTGGTAAGTTAAATTATTGAAGGAGGGTAGCATACAGTAAGTGTTGTTTTATGTTAGTGCTGAATCAAGCCCTGGAAGGTTTGGGGGATAGTTGAAGTATTATTGACATTATGTTTGACTTCCAGTTGTTCATTAGAACTAGAGTTTTTTCAGTGTCTCTACCTCTTCAGAGGAAAAAAATAAAGCATGGCCTAAGATGGCTTCTGCTTTCGATGTTCATGATTTTCAGTACACAGGTTTGAATTTATTTCTATTTATAAGCACAACTTAATGGTATATAGATAAGAGTCTCAGATTTCCTCTGTATGTTGGTCATGGTAGAGGTGGATGTTACTATCTTGCTTCCTCTATAGCTAGGGAACTTTATGAAGCTCTTATTAATAATAAGAATGCTATTTTCGTATAGTAAGTTCATCCAACAAAATTATTTCCAGGTACATACTAGGTGCAGATTTTTATGTCCCACCAAGGTGGTAAAGGTGACCTTCAAAGTGAAAATAGGGTTTTTTGCATTTGCTGTCTGCTTTTTGCTATATGGGTCTGAAATTGATCTTGGAAAGCATTATTTAAAACAAAAAAAAAAAACCAAAAAAAACCCAACTATGCCTTCAAAATCCAAAGGAAATCAGTTTTTCATAGTTTTTAATGATGGGCAGTCAGCAGTCTTTGGGCATGTTTTCCTTCATAGCCTTGTTCAGCCATGTCTCTCCAACATTTTTTTTTTGCAAAAACAGACTTCAGCTGACAACCTGACAAAATAGGGTGATCACTGAATAATCAACTCTCGATAACAGAAAGTGAATCACTCACAATGGCCAAAATAAACCTAAGGAACCTGCTCTACCTGCCCCTGAGAGCCCTGATTCACCATCTCTCAGGCTTCACAAGGAGGTAGCTGGAGAGGATGCTACCACCACTATTCCCTCTGCTTTAGCAAGAGGGTCTTCTGTCCCCATGTCAGAAAGGTAAAGGCACGGAGAGGTATGACCACTCTGTAGCTGTCACAGTGCATAGCTCAGTGAATCAAGTTGAGGTGCCATTGATTTCAGTTTTGTTTAGTAAGCAGGACAGTAAAATACAGAGGCTGGTGAGTGAGCATGCAATGTTTTGGGAGAGGGCAGGGTTGACCTCTGGAGATGGGGCAGGATGAGCAGCCCTGGAGCTTCTCCACCAACGTGTGACTCACCAGAGCTTTCCTGAACCTCCATTAAACTGGCAACAGGCAGTACAGAATAAAGTAGGTTCCAGTGGTGACAACTTAAAAGTGGTTCTTAATAAGACATGAGCACTAAAGAAAATTCAGGCCCAAAGGGTGGCCAAGAGAGAAAGAGAACTCACTAAATTATACCCTCCCCAAAATGAACTGATAATGACTGGCAGTATTGTGAGGACTACAATAAATCAGTGTCTGCCCTCGCTGCCTGCATCTCATTATGCACAAACATGCAGATAGAGAATGTCAGCCACAGTGGTGATCTGTCATGTGAATGCTGCTGTGTCTGAGTGGGTTGGCACTTGCATGTTTAGCCAGCTTTGTTGATTTTTTTTGTGTGTGTGTGTGGTTTTTTTCCTGAGTGGGGTGAAGAAATACCTTTTTTCTTTCGAAAATATTTGCTCCATACTGTGGGTAGTAAATTTGCCCCTTTTTCAGTGATTTATGAATTCTGTGATGCTAACATTGTATTTAAGGTGTGGGAGTAAAATGTCTTTCATATATGTCATATTTAGTGATTGGAGTTTGGTTTGGTTTGGTTTTTGTTTGTTGGTTTGGGTTTGGTTTTTTTCCCAAGTCCTCCTTCGTGTATGGTGTCATGCATATTACTAAAGCTAGGGCAACACCTACATATATTTATGCAGCTGCTGTATAGTGCCCATTACTCAAGCATCATGGACTGCTTTGGAAAGGCTAATTAATTTAAGCCCTGCAGCACACCTTTGAGGCAACTTTTGTTGGTCCTGATAGATGCACACACTGTAGCTCCTCTTTGTTATTTATTTTTTATATTATTTCTATGCCAGAGAGGGGAGAAAAAAATGAATAGTTTATAACATGCTTTTGATATCATTGAAATAAAGTATGTAGAAAACTGGATTTCATTGCAAGCCATGTCTCAGAGGTCCTTATTTTCTTTTAAAGCCTGAGATTCTGGAGCCAGTTTAACTTGAAAATGTCTGTTTTGTTTTTAAATATCTGTCTAGCTCTTGTGGATGCAAAATAAATTTTGATGAATTGTCTCTGCTTAATCCAAAATCTGGGATGCAGTGAGGCACTTGATTATGGTTGTGGGTTTATTTCTTTTTAACCTTTTTTTTTTTTTGTATAATTAGGACTGGGAATGCCAGTGACAGAAGTGTGTGTGCAGTTCAGAAGAGAGTCCCATGGATTACTAGTTGATTTTGTGTTCATGCTTTAATTTCAGAGCTTCTCAGTGTCATACTATATTAACTAGGTTAATCAGGGTAACCATCTTCTCCTTCCCCCTCTATGAAGGGGGATGATTCACAACCAAAGATTATTTTTGAACATCAACTCACTCTTTTTTTTTTTTGTCTATGCTTGGTCTTAAAACTTATTATTGAAGGATTCAGCTTCAATATCTTCTTTTAAATCTTTACCCTCCGTTGTCTTTACTCTCCTTTCTGAGCTTAGACATATTTCTCCACTTCCTTTGTCAACACTAGTTTGCCCTGATGTTCTTTCTTATCCATCCCACACCCACTTTCAGTGGTAGATCCCTAGCTACTTCACATCTTAAGGAGTGATGAGGACTACCAGAGTGGCTGTTTTGAGCTGGCTTTAAACCATAGGTAACCCAGACCTCATTTCTCACTCCCTTCTACAAGAAAATTCTTGATTCCTTAATATTTTTTCTGGGGAGCAGCTGTCCCCTACTGTCTAGAGGATAATTTCACAATCATTTTAAGCCAGTCTGAGACCACACTGTCACTAAAGGAGGCAATCACCCTTGTCTAGTATCTGCTCCTACCATGTCTTTTCGTGTAGCTGTGTGATATGGCAGATTGATAGGGGTTTGGGTTTTTTTAAGCAACTATAGGTAAGGAACCTGATCTGTCTTGTAACACAGCTCCATGGATATGAGTGCTTATGCCAAGAAGTCCTGGAAAGCATCCAGCCAAGAGCAAGGAATAGTCAAGACCATTGCTTTTGGTAGTGGTTGAGTCTCTTCACTGACTTAAATTATCATTTAATGCCACTACATTGAATGTAATTACAAGATCTCACTGAGAGAAGTGATCCTGCATTCATCTGCTTGCTCCCATGATGCTACTTTTTGCTTTGTGTTAGCACAAGCCACCATGCAGCTGCAGTGAACTAACTTGGTTAGCTGAGCCAAATGGGGAAAGGAGATGTCTCATTTTATCCCTGTGGTTTTGTTAAGCAATTTTTGGCCTAAATTGCCTTCCCAATTAACCAAATAAGTGGACTGCTCTTAGACCACCTCTCAATCAATGCTTTTCACAGTGTTTATTAACTGGCTGTCCTCCTATTTAAAGGCAGTGAAGGCTGTGGTAGGTTGCTGCTGCTCAGGACGAACTGGGCATTGTTCCCAGGCTCTCCAAGCCACGAGGCAGCTTCATGCTTCTGTTTATTTCTTCTCACACTTGCATTCAGCTCCTACCTTGAAACCTCATAAGCTCTAAGGCAAACAGTGCTTTAACAGTATGCAATTCAGCTTGTGGCTCATATGAGCCAGGTTGCCGAGACACAAGACTTGGCCCAAAAAGAAATTTGAGATGGTTGTGAATTCATCTGCTTGGCGAATATGGGCTTGGCAGGTTTTCTCTTTCCAGGAACATGATTACTTAAAGCACTTCAACATGATCAGCTGTTTTGAAGGAGTTGGAGCAGCATATCTTTCCCAAAAGTGACAATTTCTGTTTTTCAGGGTAATTTACTATTGTAAAACTGAAGGTAGTTTAGACAAAAACTTGAGGGTTTTTTTATGTTTGTTTGTTTAGTTGGATATGAAAACCACCTCTCCTTTCTTCTGTTTCGGCAGTTAAATATTCTGGTTGACACTGGGAGCAGTAATTTTGCTGTAGCAGGTGTGCCTGATCCTGATGTCACCTCCTACTTCAATACCAAGCTGTAAGTACCTGTTCTGCACACCTTGATGGGTTAGGATGTCGTTTAGAGACTGTCTCCTCTGTACAAAACAGGATGATAAGGCAGTTCATGAGGCTTCTCTGACATCCCATGAAAAGTGGGATGTTTGTCGTCTGAAAGGGAATGTTGGCCTTGCCTGAAGCCAAGTCCTGCCTGACACCACAACCAGTCCACGTGATAGCAGCACAGCTGAGCTTTGAGCACAGCACTGATTAGAGCTGCAAAAAAATGAAGAAGATTACAGGGTAAAAACTGTTGGCAAAATCACACCAATTTCAAACAGTTTCTTACCCAAATAGTTTTGGAAGGAAATATAAGTTTACTTATACTTTTCCCCTTGTTTAAAAACAAAAATTAAAACCCAGTAATTATATCTGTTACATGATATTTCATCCAAAACCAAAATAAGTTAGTCAAAAACTACTAATTTGTTTAGTTTGGCCAAAGGCCTCAATCAATTAGTGATCTGGACAGACCCTGATGAATCTTGCTGTTTAGAAACTACAATTTGGTCAGTTTGGCTCTTGTTATGCACTAAATTTGCTGTGTTTAGCTTGAACTGACATTAGTCACAGTTAAACACAGCTTTGTCTGAATCACTCTCCCTTCTTTCTTCCTTCCTTTCTTCCTGTCTCTAGTTTTAATCATTTCAGGTAATCATGTCCAAAACACAGTGTCTATCTTTAGCTGAAGCATATGGATTAAAAATACTTAAGAGGATTGGAAGGCTAGAGATTATTACCATTATTATTACCTCTTTATGTATTTTAACACTGAAGTTTTCTTTTTTCTTTTTTTTTTTTTTCCCCCAATAAGATGCACTTGCAAAGCAGGGTAAGTCAGTATGGTCATGTTGCTTAATAGAATAGCCTTACCTCCTGTCATGTATGTGTGTGTTAATGGAGATATTTCACATCTCACTCTGCTACTAACACCAGTCCTGAAATTGCATTTAAAAGCTGTCTCTGCACTGCTGCAGAGTTTTAAATGCCAGCCATCTCCTTCACTAGGTAGTGGCTAGGGGAAATTTAATTGCAAGGAAAGAAAAGCACAAGCATTCCTTCTGCCTTTTCTCTGAGTTATGGATTTTGTCTGGAAGGGCAAGGCCTCTCATAAGAACAATAAACCATTTGAAACAGCAACAACAGCAGAGGTTGTGCATTGAGAAAGGATGTGAAATCTCTTGAAGGTTACATTCTCTTACAGTGTTCTCAGCGTACAATGTGTTTTGAGAACTTTGGTATAAAGTAAATAATGAAACCTTGAAACTTAGGCCCTAAAGAGTTAAGGATGTTTAATAAAATTATTCGAACTCAAGTCATTACAGACCAGAGCACTTGCAATAGCAGGTTTTGGATTGGGTTGGATTGATAGAATACTGTGATATGCTCAGAATAAAGTGCAACCATTGTCATGTTTTAACCTGGCTACCCCATGCTTCTTCCTTTTTAAATACTTTAGATATATTTAAATAAATGTCATCTGGGAGGGATCCTCACCCCAGTGAAATCAGTTAGCTATTTCAAAAATGTTGTTTACAAGAGATCTCTGTAGGTCACCTTGTGCATATCCCAAATGAGGCAGGGCTATCACTAAATCAGGTCCAGCCAAGTCCTGTAAACCTTTAAGGGTGAAGAGTCCATGCTCTGGGCAGCGTGTTTCAGTGCTGTGCCACACTCTTCTGTGGAGGAAAATTTCCTAGTGTCCAACTCAAACCTCACAAAATGTACCTCGATGGTATTGCCCCTTGTGTTATTATCTGGCACTACAAGAAAAAGTTTGGCTGTGTCATCTTTGTAACTGTCTTTCAAGTTGCCGTAAGTTGCTGTGAGATCCCTCTTTAGACTGTTGTTTGCAAAACAAAAGCTCGGCTCCTCTCAACTTTTTACTACAGGTCCTGTGCTCATGAACCCTGACTTGTCTGGTAGCCTCTGCCAGTCACTCTTCTTTTTGTCCTGATTCCAGTTGAGCTGGGTAACTACAACTGGTCACAGTTTATAGAAGGTGTGGTCTCATCAGTGCTGACCAGAGGGTGAGGCCCTCCAGATGTGGGCTAGGGTATGTTGGCTGTATGGACAGGGTGATTTTGGGGTTGGCTGTTACTCGGCCTAGTGTCCATCATCACCCCAGGTCCTTTCTGAGCCCTTATTAGTTGCTTCCCAGGCTGTCCTAGTGTATGGAGTTGCTTCCTGTCAGCTACAAAACTTAGGGCTTCTTCATGTTGAATGCCTGGAGGTGTCTATTGGCTTAATCTTCCCATCTTTCAAATTTCCTTTGATTCAGTCTCTGACATTCAGCGTGTCAACTACTCCCCTTAATGTAGTGTCCTATGCAAATTTGCTGAGGGTGCAGTCTGTCCATTGTGAAAGTTCTTGATGAAAATATTGAACAATTTTTCCTCCACTCACAACCCCTGGGGCATTATGTTTATCACAAGCCTGATGTTGAGCCAATTGTCACTGTCCATTGGGTACAGTAGTCTGTTTGTTCAGGCCCACATCCCCAGATTCCAAATAGGAATGCTGTGGGAGATAGTGTCAAAAGCCTGACTGAAGTCAAGATGTGCTACAGCTGCTGTGCTCTTCCCATCTGTGTTGCCAGTCATCTTGTAGCAGGTCAGGTTTGACATGCTTGTGAAATTCATGTGTCCATGAATACTTTCTTCTCCCTAATGTGCTTGGGAACAGATCCCAGAACGTTGTTCTCTGAGACTTTTCCTGACTTGAGGTGAAGCCCAGTGGCCTGTAGTTCCTTGGCCTCTGCTGCACATTTCTTTTTGAGACTGGCCTTATCATAGCCTCTTCTCAGTAGTCAGGTTACCTTCCCTGGTAGTGATAATTTTTCACAGATAGTAGACAGGGGCCGTGATATCACAGCATCTGGATTTGTCAAATTAACTAAGAGTGAACTTTACACATGTGTAAATGAGACAAATGACCTATGGGCACTTTCCTTATATGTTACTTCAAAATTAGATAAAGAAGTTTCTTCTCATCTGGTTGTCATTCATGCAGTTTTTTCTTATATTGTCATTAAGTGCTTCCATAGGAAAGTCATAAACTGCAAATTGAAGATGAGGGGAAAGAAGGATTAGTAATTTGTTAAGTTAACGGGACTGAGTTTTAGATGTGTGCTTATTAGAATATTAGTATTATGTTGGAGAAAGAGTGATGAGTCTGAATTTCCTTATTGACATGCTCTTATTTTAATTTTATTCAAATTATCAATATCTGAAATGAAATGCATGATTGTTTTTTAACTGAAATTGAAGAGTGTGAATAGGAAAGGCATTATCTTTGCTTCAAAGGACCCAGAGGGTGTTTTGTTCAGGAATAGCCCTCCTTGAACAATTTTAGGAATAGATTGTTAAATTATGTTTTGTGTCATATAATCCGTGTCATTTAATCCTACTGTTTAATTATCTTGGTCTTTCTGTAAAAAATGAATAAAGCTGTTATCATGAACTCTTGCTCAACTTGGGCTTTTGAGTTGTTCTGACAAAACTTTGCTGTGAGAAGTTCTGAGTCTGCTGTGATGATCATATTGTACAAGCCATCATATGTAAAAGGTTTTGGGAAATGGCCTAATTTGTCCTGAACTGAAAAGAAATTACAATGTTTATTTCTCATGCTGTTCAAAATAACAAGTGGGTTTTGTTGCGTATGATACTTATGCTAAAAGAGCTACTTAAAATGGATGTAAAAGGGATTTTTACACTTGAAACTAAATTATCAGTGGGGGATCTGTAGTGGTATTTGGAAAAGTGACATACTCAAACGTGTCAGTATTCAGCAACTGTACTCGGTTTTATTTCAGTGTGAGTACTACTGCCTCACTAACTAAAGTTTCAAGAGAAAACTGCTCAAAAGTTCATCATTCCAAAAGATAGGGAGGTAAGAAAATGATGGGAAATAAATTGGGGTGACACAATAACCAGCAAAGCAAGAGTATGCAAGTTTAGTTATATAAACTGTACAGTTTGGTTTGGAGTAAATTATAGGCATGTTCCAGAACCCCTGAAAATACGATAGGACTTCTTGGTTAAAAATCAATATTTTGTTGGTTTTTCATGGTTACTTTGTCTTAAAGTCTCTAGCCCTGAGTTAATTATCTTGTGCTGTTTATATATCACTGTCAAGGGGATCAAAACTTCTGTTCAGATTTACTTGCTTATTACTATTTTCTGTCCCTTCTCTGCTGTTTTCTGTCCCTTCTTTGCTATTGCTGTCTGCAGAACATTTATGTGGTGCTTAGGAAAAGTTGAGTGGGGAATCAGGAAAAACTGAAGTCCTGGTTTGTTACACTCACAAGAGAGCATGGAATTAAGAAGGAATTGCACGTGTTTCACAAAGCTGATGTTAAGCAGGGTTTCTCCATAGAGGATTTGCTGTTGCCATGTTGAGCTTTTTTCAAATGAAGCATGACATCAGAAATAATATTTTGCTTATGTTTTATTCAGTGCTATATACTGTTAATGAGGAGTAACTCTGCATAAGAAAATGAATCCATTGCTAGTTTTCTCAGATGAAGCTTGAGATCCATTCGAACTTTGAGGACTATGTTTCTGTTGGCTGCTTTGGAGAGAAGATGGTAACCAGGAAGGAGAGGGAGAAGGGAGTAGTGTCACTACAGCAGCATAATCTAGGAGGCCTTTTTCCTTGACTCTGTCTAAGGTACATTCAATCCTGCTGGAAGAGTTGAATTTCTTATTTGCTTATCACAGCCAAACAGCTTGTCCAGAATTTTTTGTGCTGTGTGTTTGTTTTCAAACACTCAGCCCGTCCATCAGAACAAGCTTTGAGCTGTAAAGAAGTTTTCTTCCTTTAGATTAGTGATGTGGAAAAACATGGTCTGATTACAGCCAAGAAGGCAGAGCAGGAAGTGGTTTTGCAGAGGAGAATATATTTTACTGCCACAAGGTTTATGTGAGATCCCTTCCCACAGCAGCAATTTTGCTCCTTGAAGCCTATAATGAGGCATTCTCTTTACCAGGACATTTGTGCTCTTTACATATAGGATGAGTATCCTCGTACCCATTTTCTGCAGGTGGGGAAGCTGAGGCACAGAGAGCAAAGAGGTAACTTGTCCTGCCTTGCTACTCTTTGTCCTCAGCCAAAACCATTAGCTGCTTACAGAAGACTTATGTCCTGCTGTTGATGCTAGTCGTGAAGCATCTGTACATGCAGATTTGCTTCACTTTATTCTGTCAACACTCACTTTTCTCTCTGATTTCAGGTGTTTTCTCTTCTGTTGCACAGCCATACACTTTTCTACATTAAGAACCCTGTATTTTCCCTTCTTTTTTCTGTCACACAACCACCTCCTCCCCCCCGTAATTTTTTCTCCTATCACTAATTACACAGACTCTATTTTGATTTATAATATATTAGGAATATATAAGATATTCCTTTGTCTAAGTATCATACAAATGCAGAATTATGCAGAAAGGAAAAACAGCAGTAGCAGCAAAAGTGACCAGATAGTAACAGTATCTCTGGAATTCATGCATTTTGAAATATAATATTTGGGGCCTGTTGTCTCATTGTATGTATTTCATGTGTCTTGGGTTTTAGAAGCTACTGAGCCCTGAAGACCTTTGAAAGGTTATATGTTGGGAATATCAAGAACTGCTTAGGGTTAGAGGTTTGCCTCTTACTTATTCCTCTGTCCCTTAGCTAGGAAGATTATCATTTGTGGGGTCCATATGCACAAATTGTCCTCAAGATAAAGTGTCAGCTTGAATGGATGGGAGTTTGTTACCAAGAGGTTATTTACCCTAATAAGCAAAATCACATCAACTTCATTCTGGCAAGAATAAGGAACTATGAAGCAACTTCTTCATGTGGCAGTTTCTGTCAGAGCAGCTGTTAGATTAAAGCTAGGTTAATGAAACTGTCTGCACTTCATTGTTTTACACATGTGTAAAGGTGTTGGTATTAAATTATTTTAAACTTTATTTATTTATTTACTTTTTTTAAAGCTGTCAAGCAAAAAGCCTGTTCAAATGAACTGTGCATGGTCAATGCACTGTGCATGGTCATATGTCTCTTCAGAAGAGGAATCTGTATGTTGAAGAATAAAACCAATATTAATTGTAAGGAATCTAGACATTTTGTAGCTCTTCAGTAGTGATGCGGGTGGAAGATTATTACTATATTGCAGGATTTAAAAATGAAAAATCTTTTTTTTTCTAATGTTTTTGTTAAGTCTTCTCCTTCCTTTGCTTGCCATACTTAACTGTTCCTTTGCCTTTGCTGCCCCAGTATAGAAAGAATTACTTCCTTTCCTCTTCCAATTCAGTGTATCATTTATATCTAAGTCTACTTACTTCCCGATAGAACTGTAGATTTAGAAAACCCATGGCTTACTGTTGATATGCACAATAATATTCCAATTTACCCAAAATGAATTTTAAAATAATATTAATGATGTACTAGTCTACAGCTATTCACATAGCTTGCTGTTTCAGTTTTAGTTTTGAATTCAGAAGCTTTTTGTTTTCTGTCACCACTTAATATGTTCCATCCCCAGTTAAAGAGTATTGCTTCTACTGTGATGAACTGGTCAGGAACACATTGCTCTAGGTGGCTTCATACCTTAGATTTAAGAGGGAAAAAAAAATAAACTATATACTTAGAGATTTCAGTCATTGATGGCTTCAGGATAAAAACAGGGCCTTAAGATTTATATTTTTTTTTATTACTGCTTTTTGCCACTTTTACAATCCCTTCCTCTTCTTTTATGAATAGATGTGATTGACATTGCACACTCCACTTTTTTTCCTCTCTGGGAAAAAACTGACACTGAATACATTCTGTTGTCTTGCATTGTGAATTAACAACTCATGCATAAGTGTATCTTTTCCTTTTAAAGGTCAACTACATACAGATCTCAAGGGATTGATGTCACAGTTAAGTACAGTCAAGGAAGCTGGACTGGAGTGCTGGGTACAGATGTCATTACTATCCCAAAAGGAATCTATGGCAGCTACACCATCAACATTGCTACCATTCTTGAATCAGAGAATTTCTTCTTACCAGGAGTTAAATGGCATGGGATTCTTGGTCTTGCCTATGATGCCTTAGCCAAGGTACATCATCCTTACCCCAGCTGTTGTCTTTCACAATAGCAATAAATATAAATCTATTAAAATAAAGTGAGCAGATGATCTGTCAGCATTAGACTTCTCCCTTCCAAACAGTCTTTCCTATGGATTATTTTGTGTTTATTCCAGAGAGAATAAAATGGGTTTTGATGGTACTGCAGTCTCATGTGAGGATTTTTACTTTTCTGATGATGAAGGCTCTAATTTTAGCCCTTCTGGAAGGAATAAGCTTTTACAGTGCTTGTATCAGAGGATGGGAATAAAAACTTATGTGTGTGGAAGGGCTTTGATGATGTCCCTCAAAACTTGTCCATGATGTTTTTACTTGAAAAAACCCTTGGACGTTCATTCTAAGACATACTCTATTCATCAAGTTGAGATGGATGGCATATATGCATAATTTCAGAACAAATACTAGTGTTCTCATGAACGTGGAACTAAGTACATCCTGTTCTTGTGGACGTAGGAAATTCACATAGAAGTTTAAATTAAAATAAATTTATAACCTTCTAAAGTAAAACTGAAAACGTGATTGGAATACTACATAGCCAGAGTTTTCAACCTACACATAACTGCCTGAGAAATTGGCAAACTTGAATCACAGAATGTTTAGGGCCGGAAAGGACCTCCAAAGGTCATCTGATATTTATCCCATTAGAATTCAATACTGCCTTCTAACTCTGGAATTAAAATGCTTTATTCAAGAATTGTGTGATCGTTGTATTGACTTCTGCCATACTTGCTGTGATAGACAGCTGACAGACAGGCAGGCAAGAGCTGCTTCTCAAACCCTGGTTTGGGCAAATAGTGTGTTCAGGGCATTTATTTTTACTTTCTTCCAAAGACTCAAGTGTTTCACACTTCTGAAGCTGCTCTGTACTTTGTAAGAGCACTTGGTGTCTTGCAAGGTGCCTGGGGTCTCTGCCTGTCATGAGATGTACCTGCACAGAAATCTGAATTACAGTGAAACTGCAGTAATAACTGCAAAGGAAAGCATGACATCCAGTGGAGGAAAGAACCTGTTGGTCAGTAATCGGCTGGAATGAGTATTCTTGAATATTAAATTATTTAAAAGAAAGAAGAAGAAAAAAAAGGACACTAAAATAAAAGTTCATTAGAATTAAACTGTGTTTAAAAACTTTAAATCCTCACTTTTAAATTCTGCCTTTTAGATGTGGAAAGGTGGAAAGGACAAGTTACATTTGACTGTTCTGTTTTTGAAAGGCCAAAGCCTTTTTCCAAACAGTAAGCATCAGTTAAAGTTTCTTCCTGAAACTGAAACTAGTATTTGAGTTTGAAAACTGCAATTTAAAAATACTCTTGTGCTTTAGGGATTTCTATGACGATGGTCAAGAGCAAATTTGCTTTTAAAACCAACAGAAAACAGAAAGATGACAGATGTTGGGTTTTCAAGACTTATTACATACTCGAATTTTCATCACCTGATTTTCACAAATTCAGTTTACTTGTGAAAAGTGGTCTTATTTGAATGATTTGCTTATTTCTGAAAGAAACTTTTTAATGAATACTTCTGCAATTCTGTTTTGTTTTGTTTTTCAACACCTTCAAGCCTTCAAGTTCTGTGGAGACGTTCTTTGATTCTGTTGTGAGGCAGGCAAAGATCCCCAACATTTTCTCCTTGCAGATGTGTGGTGCTGGACTGCCTGTTTCTGGAAGTGGTACCAACGGAGGTAGTCTTGTGGGTATCTGTCAGTCTGAGAGGGAAGATACATATGTTTGTAAATCTCTCTCCCTCTTTTCTATGACTATCCTACTTCTTCCATATTTAGTGTTTAAATATATGAAATGTTTTATGGTTTTTTAAAGAAAAAGTTAAGCACTTAGGCAAAACTCATTTTTTTAATTGTCATTCTCTATTCACTTTTTTTTTCTCTCAGTTTTGAGCAAGCATACATTTCAAATTGAATTTTAATACAGAAAAATAATGTTGTGGCATATTCTCAGAACAGATTCTGCTACCTTTCCCAAAATAAGTAGTCCCTTACTCAGTTGCTCACTTTGTTTAATTTCATCAAAAGGCTACAATACTTTTATGTATGATATGAAAAAGAGAGAGATAATTTTCCTTTTTTTGTAGGCTACATATAAAAGGAAAAAATCTGAAGATGAGATCTTGAGCTTGTTGTGACTCTGGAAAGTCTTTCTACTGGTTTTAGTGGAACAAAGAACTGGCCATTAGGAGTTGGAATGAGTGTTCCAAAATTATTAGAATGATAATAAGTGTATCAGCAGAGGGGTTGGTCACAAATAGTTATTTGGCTATGAATTCACATACTGTTAACACATTTGTGACAGATGAAGCCAAAGAGAGAATTCTCTTATTTTAGCTTAATTCAAAGTCTAATGGTTTAATATGCTCCCAGTCAGCTTCAACATATGTTTTGATGGAAGAAAGTGGTGATAGAAGTGATAGGATGGTCATATTCTATTTTGGTTGTGTGTAAGAAAAATGAAATTTTCTTGAACAGTATTAAGGCTTTTCTGATCTGATAAAATATTATGTGCAAGTTTAATATTCTTTCCCATTTTTATACATAGCCTACATTAAACCACTGAAGATCATTTTTATTTTAAACAGTGGAGTTTTAATCAAAGTATCAGTGTGATCTTGTTGATGAGGATTTTGGTAATTTGGCCCAATGTGGGAATTCTCTTTGACTGAAGAAAATCTATTTTATGTCTAGGTTTTTCACACTGCTTTATATTTGACAAAGAACTTATCAATAATATCCTTACAAATGATGCTAAATTAAAAATTTGATACCCTCTGTATCACAATTAAATATTCCCCTTTTTTCCTATACTTGCCCCAGAATTAAGCATCCAGGATTTTAAAGTGTGCACATACCTTTCTTCTTTCCCTCAGGTTCTGGGTGGAATTGAACCAAGTCTGTACAGGGGTGATATTTGGTACACACCAATCAAAGAGGAATGGTATTATCAGGTTGAAATTCTCAAACTGGAGGTTGGAGGACAAAACCTCGATTTGGACTGCAGAGAGGTATCTGGCATTATGTGTTTCTGTCTATATAAAATCCATGTTTTGCTAAGAAAAGCACTTAACTGATCCATTTTGTCCTTTCAAGCACATGTGTATTAGCATCTCCTGTGAGAATTAAGAATGCATGGTAACTTTGAAAGGAAATGAACAATCCCTGTTAATTGCAGTGTGTACATCAAGCATGCTAAAATTGATTTAAAGAGGGCTTTAAAGTAATTGATAGTATTTTCAGTGAATTAAGAACTAAGCTCCAGTTGTTAATTGAACAGATCACTGAAGGTTGCTATGATTTCGAAGGGCTCAGACTCTTGACTAGTTTCAGTTGTAACAAAGGTATCTAAACCCTGAAGGTTGTGTGTTGATTCCAGGAGATAATGGTCTTTAAACAGTGATGGTTTATGTTTTTCTGTCACATAGTAAAATCAAACCAAATGCATTTTAAAGAAATTCTGATCAAAGAAAAGGGAAGATTTTTTTATTGACCCCCGTGGAAATGTCTAAGCATGTCATTCAGGATGGCAGTGGGCAGGTGTCAACCCGGGTTAGCTAGCAAAGTATCTCATCCTATGCTTTTTTTTTTTTTTTTCATTTTTGTAATCCACTTTTGCTCGTTTCAGCTGAGTTTTTATTCCTGATGGATATGCTTTCTGTTTTTATTAGAAATAATGTTCTGTTCTCTCTGGATAAATCTAATGAGATTGTGTTCTTGAAATCTACATATGTAAAGTGTGAGTGTCAGGAGAATGGAGCCAGGCTCTTCTCAGCGTAATCCAATGATAGGACAAGGGTCAACGGGTGCAAGCTGGAACATAGGAGGTACCGCATAAATATGAGAAAAAACTTTTTCATGTTGAAAGTGACAGAGTACTTTAAAACAATGCCCAGAGAAGTTGTGGGTCTCCTTCTCTGGAGGTATTCAAAATCACCTGGATATGTTCCTGTGTGACCTGACCTAGGTGATCCTGCTCTTGCAGGGGGATTGGACTAGATGACCTTTTGAGATCCCTTCCAATCCCTAGCATTTTGTGAATCTGTGAATCTTTATTCCAAGGCAGTTTCATTCTTTTGTTTCTTACTGCTGCTTATTGCTATTCATGTTTTGATTCTAGTGTTGGAATTTTCATGTCCTGTTTTCATTAGACTCTTTAATTTTATCTTATGCTTGTTCTCTTGGATGGAAATTACTGGGACATGATGATTCCAAACTTTTTAGAGTTCAGACAAATTAAATGAAAATCATGATAAAAAAATCTTACATGTTTTTAAATACTATTTCCATACAAAGTATGGAAGTTGTATTTCCATATAAAATATTTAAAATTAGTCATAACTTTCAACTTAATACGTGAGATCTATTTCAATGTCTGTCTCTATTATACTGTTACAAAAGCAAAACCACTGGTCCTCTAAAATAAATGTTTGTGTTTTCTTTCCTTTCTTGTCTTAAAAAAGCGTCAACATGTTTTTGAAGAGGAGCCCTTGTACTAATGGTTTGATACCTGCTGTTTCCAGAAAACAACTCTCTTAAAAATATGTCAGTGTTACAAAAGTTTCCTGTTATTGTCGCTCTTTTCTGAGCCAGTGTTTGCTTTTACATTGTGTGCACAGTACACTAGTCACTGGTACAGAAGGCGTCATTCTTTTCTTGATCAAAGGAGATCTTCCTGCAAAAATTTGATGGGACGAACAGTAAATTAGAGCTAGTATGATTAAAGTTTGGCTAGTTAAGAGGCTTGAAAAAGGATGCATAATTCTCTGTATAGGATGATGAACTATGTGCCCTTTCTCCTCTTAGTTGTTTTCTAGGAAATGGAACATTTTTTTTTGCAACCATCACCAGAGACTACTCCTTTCCTTGCCTGGGAGAAGTAATCCCCTCATTTCAATGCTGGGAATCTGTCCAGTGTTATGCTGCAGCTGTGGCCTTGAGCCTGGCAGTCCAGGGCAGAGAGAAGTACTGAGCTGCCAGCACTGCACCCTGTGTAGGGTGAGCTGTTAAATATTAACTAGGAAGACTAAGAAAGAAAATTACTGCCCACTGCAAATACACTGTACACAGCATGAAAATCCAGGATCTTAGTGCCTGACCAACCAATCCTGCTACTCCACCCATTTTGCATGGATTGTTAGTGGTAGACTCTCTTGGCTGCACCTTCTAAATATTTTTTTTCCCAAGAGTGACTTTCTGTGGTGCTGACAATCACATATTTATGGTAGAAGTCTTTTAAAACAGACTCCACAATGCCTTGGTATTTCTCTCCACTCTTTAGGAGTATTTCTGAGTGTATAATAAATGGGTTCCTGTTTGCTTTTCTTTAAGCTCTGCTTGGCAGCCTACAGCAGATCTTCCTTCAAAAAGAAAGTAACTAAAACAGTTATTTGTTTAATTTTTGTTAGGTTTTGTTTTTATTACTGTGCTAGAAATAGTCCATGTAACTTGATAACATCTAAATCCATGTATTTTAAATTAATGGTTTGATGTCTTCCAAAAAAGCTTCTGCTGTATATTACCTCCTGTCTTATGATTATGCCATAAACATGTCACTTCAGTTCAGTTCTATCGATCCTGATTCCTAAGGTGGTAACAAAAAACAGCTGCCACTGCTACTTGCCTTTCTTTTTTTTTTTCTTTTTTCCCCACACAATTAATTGTAGTTTTTTAAGGAGTTAATGAAAGAAATATATACCTATGAAAATGTATATTCTTTGTTTACTGTATCTGAAGTTTTCTTATTATCTTATTTTGTGGGTTGGATTTTTAATAATGAAGATAAATATTTGCTTACAGTTTTTTAGAGCAGATTATGAAGTGACCAGATTGAGATGTCAGGTTTCTTTTTGCTTGGTTTTATCTATGGTTTAGACGTTTTCAGCAGTAGAGAGAGAAGGGTGTGGCATTTGGCCTTTGTACTCCTGAGACAGCATTGAACGTGGCGTGTAATAAGGCCTGATGTTTCCTGACTATTCTTAAATTAGGTGTGCCAGCCATTAAAAGTAGGCTGCTGTATTGTGTTTGAACTAAAGAGAGAGTGCTTTTGCCCAAAGCATATGGAAGGTAAAGTGGTTTATCTTACACCTGGGAGAGGGGCCAGGCTTTACATCTTTTCACAGTGGTTTGGCCATTTGTAGCAGCTGTGGTGACTTGAGCTCATTTCCTGAGAGGGGCAGAGAAATGCACTCTCGTGTCTAGGCTGACCGTATCTTGCTTTTGCTCTCAGGCTTCATTTGAATTCAAGCTATCAACTAGAGAGAGCTGCTGACAGATGTGACACGCAGGTTTGGAAGACAACTACCAAAAAGGAACAGCTTTCTCATTGTTATGAACCAGTGGAATCTGCATTACATTAACTACATTGTGTAACTTCTCTCCTTTTTTCTCCATCCCTAGTACAACGCTGATAAAGCAATAGTAGACAGTGGAACCACACTCCTCCGGCTGCCCCAGAAAGTCTTCAGTGCTGTTGTGCAAGCAATAGCTCAGACGTCACTGGTAAGCTAATGCAATTAAATCTGCTCAAAATGATAAATTCCTATTAAATGATCACATGATCTTTGAAAGGCGTGTTATCTTTGCTGTCTACTTTGTAAATCATAGGGTTTTAAACTGAGGGGAGCAGCATCTTTTCTGATCTACGCCTGTTAATTGAGAAATGACTGATCATCTTCGACAGAAATGGAAAAGGGGTAGAAAGAGAGAGAGATAGAAGGGAAAAGAGGGGGCCAAGAACGGTCAATGGAATATTTTGTTCAAAGCATTTCAGAAACATGGACATAATTGCTGTTGCTCTGATTGAAAGTATTAAGAAAGTAAAAATCAGTCCTTTAATACAAAACAGAGTGTTTATAATGTAGAAGACCCTGCTACTGTAAACAGTTCTTTTCAAAGTATAATGCTTAGTGTTGTTCAGAATGCATGTCATTCATTAGGGTTATTCATATCAATAAAGCAGATTTTGAATTTCATTATTGAATTATTTCTGTTTGAAAGCATATTTCTTTGGAAATAGAGCAGGCTTTTGAAGCAAGGCATAAGGGGTGCATTTCTCTGAGTGTATAGAGTAACTGAAGCAGCATTTTATGGTTAATGAAAACTCTTAATAAATTTTGGTTGAGTACAAAAAACAGCACCAAGAAGGTTCAAGATAAAGAATAAATCCCAGATATTTCAGTGTGAACAATTTTAATATTTTTGTCATGGATTCGGAATCAGACAGTGGTAGTCCATGTAAATCAGAGGAAATGCAGTAACTGGACTATTGTCTGGCTGCCTAAAAGACAACATACTTGCCTGTATGCAGGTAATTACAGAACCACAGAATGTTAGGGATTGGAAGGGACCTAGAAGATCATCTAGTCCAACCCCCCTGCCAGAGCAGGATCACCAAGACTAAGTCACCCAGGAACAGATCCAGGCGAGTCTTGAATGTCTCCAGAGCAGGAGACTCCACAACCTCCCTGGGCAGCCCATTCCATGCTCTGGGACCCTCACTGGGAAAAAGTTTTTCCTTGTGTTTACCCTAAACCTCTTGTGCTCCAACTTACTCCCGTTGCCTCTTGCCTGTGAGATGGCACCTTGAGTACTGTGTCTGGTTTTGGGCACCACAGTAAAAGAAGGATATTGAGGTGCTGGAGCAGGTCCAGAGATGGACAACAAAGCTGGTGAGGGGTGTGGAAAGCATATCTTATGAAGAGAAGCTGAGGGAACTGGGGTTATTTAGAGAAGTGGAGGCATGAGAGAAGACCTTATTGCTCTCTACAACTATCTAAAAGAAGGTTGTAGTGAGGCTGGTGTTGGTCTCTTCTCCCAAATTACTAATGAGAGAATGAGAGAAAATGGCCTCAAGTTACTTCAGGGGAGGTTTAGATTAGATATTAGGAAGAAATTATTTTTTGAGAGTGGTTAGGCACTGGAACAGCCTGCCCAGGGAGGTGGTGGAGACACCATTCATGGAGATGAGCATTTGAGACTACGGCCTATTGGTTAGAGAGATGTTAAGCTGAAGGTTGGACTTGATGATCCTAGAGGTCCTTTCCAACCATAATGATTCTATGAAAGGTTTCCCCATACAGGGAGATGATGGATGTCTTTTCCTCTTGAATGTTTCTTAAAGAAAAAAAAAAAAAAAGTACAGTCATGCATTGCAATGCTCTATTAAAGCACCAATAAAATCAGTAGAGGACACAGATTTTTCTGCTTGCGATTTTCCTTTTTTAGAAAAGAATCTGAAGAACAAGAAACAATTTCCCATTTCTAACTGAAATCCAGACACATTTTTCCTCCCTCAAATACTTCTACTATTATGAAATAAATTGGATATAACTTGCATATAGGCATTTTATTCTTTCCTACTCTGCGTCAACTTAAAAAATAAATCCAACCTTTTGTTGTATACTCTTAGGAGCAATAGCTGCAAAGTGTTGGCTAGAGCAATTTCAGTTGATGAGGGAGGAATAGAAAGAAGCCTACCCAAGAGCCCTTGTAATAGCACATTGTGGATAGGGCATCCTCCTATAACTCTGATATTGGTCAAGACACTTGAACTAGAACCTTCTACATGACAAGTAAATAGTTGACTGATTGATAAGATATTGGAGGGGAACCAGTCATTCACTCTGCTTAATGGTTTCTGTTCTTCCTATTAAAAGTAGATAAACTCACTCTTCTATTTTAGGGTAATTAACACCACCACCACCAAATTACCAATTGAATCAGAGTAGGATAGTGAGAAATACAACTAGATCTTAAAAACACTTTTCCCCCACAGCCTCCCTTGTTCCCAGTCTCAGCTCTGCTCCTGATGCTCTACCTCCTCTCCCTCAGCAGTGCAGGGGAGCAGCATTGCAATCAGTTATCACATTTTGTTTCTGCCACTCCTTCCTACTCAGGTGGAGGACAGCTCGCAGTCCTCCCCTGCTGCAATGTGGCACCCCTCCTGTAGGAGGCAGTCATTCCTGAATGTCTCCAACCCGCATGGGTCTCTTCTGCAGGCAGCAGTCCTTCCAGCAACTGACTGCTCCAGCACAGGCTTCTTCAGTCATGGCTTTCTTTGGGCACAGCTTCCTGCTGTGGCATGGAATCCTCCATGGGCTGCAGTCAGGATTCTGGTCCACTGTTGGTCTCCATGGTCTGCAGGGGCTCATCTGGTCAGCTCACCACAGGCTGCAAGGGAGTAGCTGCTCTGAAACACACCCCTTGCCCTCCTTCCTCACTGACCTTGGTATCTGCATAGTTATCTCTCACACCCACTCTCACCAAAACAAAAGGACTTGCCCAACAGGTTTTTCCTCTCTTGTCTGTATTATCTAAGACACTTACACATTGAGATTGGCTTGGCCTTGGCCAGAGGCAGGTCTGTATTAGTGCAAGGGGAGCTTTGCAGACCTTCTTACAGTAGCTGTCTCCTCTGCTGCCAAAACCCTGCCAGACACAAACCCAAGATGCAAGTCATAATGGTTCATGATGTGCCTCGATTTGTATATTGGGTTTTTGCTTTGATCCTTAAATGAAAAGCTCTTTGTGGATTTGTGTTTGTGCATGAATTTCTCCACGGGAATGGAAGAATATTGAACAGAGGTAGTGATCATTTACGAAACCCTATCAAAATGTATGTAATCTGCATGTATCACTATTTTTTTAATAGATACAAGAATTCTCTTCTGGTTTCTGGACTGGTACACAGCTTGCATGCTGGGATAAAACTGAAAGACCATGGTCACTCTTTCCTAAAATCTCCATCTACCTGAGGGATGAGAACTCAAGCAGGTCATTTCGGATCTCTGTCCTGCCGCAGGTCTCAACTTTCTTTGTTTATTCAGTTTTGCATTTATCTTTACTGTTTTAAAGCACATAGCCTTAAAAAATAGGAGCTATTTATAGCAGTAATTGCAAACAGGCTTATTGCATGCAAGGGAAATATTTTTACATTAAATTTTAAAAATTAAATTTTATACAGGGAAAATACACTTGTCAAATCTAAACCAAGAAATAAAAACACAGTTTCCCTCAGAGTGCAATGCATGCAGTTGGAAATTATTTTTTCAACTTGTCAGGAAAAATAAGCAAGTTTGTTTGGGGTATTTTTATGAGCTTAAAGCTCAATAGAGCATATCTCTGCTCAATTTGATCTTATTTTGGGAAGTAAATGGATTTGGTTTTTTTTGTGGCATTTTGAGTTGGATCACTTCTTCTGGATATGACAGTCTTGGCATTGAGTCTATCGATCTCTTCACCATTTTCTGCAACTTGGTTGGTTTATAATTTTTTTTTTGTTAATATTC
Source organism: Corythornis vintsioides (assembly GCA_025447755.1). NCBI lineage: Eukaryota > Metazoa > Chordata > Aves > Coraciiformes > Alcedinidae > Corythornis > Corythornis vintsioides. Next base: position 29,231 of record JAOEGS010007272.1, on the reverse strand, counting down.
CATGCCAGCTTTTAGATTATAATGTTCCACTTGTATTTTTCCTCTCTGGCTTCCCCTCCCAGTACAGATTGCAATACAGTCTAGTATCCTCTTAACATTACTAATACATTCTTTTTTACCTCAGGGGATGGTCAGGAGCAAAGGGGAGAATGAACCTATTAAGTACATTTTAACTTCATTTATAGTAAAGCTATGTTAAGCTGTTTCTGTATTGATCATGTAGCTAGGCAATCTTTCATCTTTCCTGAGGAGACAAGGGGTAAAATGTGACTTGAATTTATGAATCTAGAGACTTGACACTGACACTGAATGCTCTCTGAATCAATTCCATCCTGATTTTTTTTTTTAATAAAAAAAAGAAATTATTCTCTAATTTTAGTTCATATCCCAAGTTTTTTTCTTAGCTATGCATCCCTTATGGAAAATACAATAAAAAGTGTCTTGTTAATTTGCTGTTGACCTTTTATTATTGCAGTTTTCAATTATCTACAAAAAAACTGTTTGCCCCTATTTATTCTTTATTTCCAAAGAAGTTTGAGTGCTTGCATATAAAAATCAAAAGCTCTGAATTTCTAAGTACTGTGTGGTGTTGCTTCTTACACTCTGGCTTTATTTATTTTTTTTTCTTCTTTTTTTAAATAGCTTTATATTCAACCCATCCTTGGAATAGGAGAGAATTTACAGTGCTACCGATTTGGCATCACTTCATCTGCAAATGCTCTAGTTATTGGTGCTACAGTCATGGAAGGCTTCTATGTGATATTTGACAGAGCCCAGAGGAGAGTGGGCTTTGCATTGAGCCCATGTGCAGGTAAGAGAAATATTGTTCAGGACTTAGTGAGGGAACATCTGCTCTCTCAGAGGAACACCTCCACTTACCTGATGAGGAAAAGCATGGTTACTCATGAAGTATATAAGGTATATTTTTGAGCAATCCAAAACTACTCAGATTTTAAGGGGAAAAAACAAACAAACCCACAACTGTATTTTGTCATAAAGTAAATAATTCTCAGTTTGGTGTATCTTAACTGCTTCTATCCCTTTGAGAGATCTTCCTTTAGACAGCTGTCTGTGTACACAGTTTCCCCCCACAGTTACATGATATGAGTCCTTTTTTTTATTGAAGCTTCATTTTTGTGTAGTTCCTGTTCTGCTTTGCAAATAAATGTATTCAACTAACTATTGCAATGTGCAGTGAAGCACCTTACTAGCACTTTCCTTGATGTAAATTGTGCCTTTTCTGCCTCTCAGAAATATTCAAAGAAAGAGCTAAGATGAAAATGGGACTCAAATTATGACTCGTGGTGTTTGGTTGTAAACAGTGTTCTCAGCATAAGTAGAAAGCTATTAATTTTTTTATTAGCTGCTGAGAAAATATGAAAAAAAGCTCATAATTCTTGGCTGATTTTACAGTGCTGGTTATTTTTTGTTCTTTTTCAAGAACAAAAGTTTCTCTTAAAAGATTTCTCTCATCTCACTCTGAGTAGCTAAACCCAAAAGGTTTGGGGTTTCCTCCTCTTGTTGATAAGACATTGCTTTTGCACCACAAGAACATCCAGGTAGGAGAGAGGGGATAATGTGCACCCATATGCAAGTCTCAGTCACCAAAAGAAGTAGTCTGTGCCCCAAAAAACACTCTGTCATCTGAGATTTGTATGAGAACTACAACTGACAGTACTTCTTCAATCCCCAGTATTTATGTTAGTAAGGGTGAAGGCACTAAGTACATGAGTATTTAATGTAAACGGGTACTTGAGGGGGAAAAAAAAAGAGAAAGAACAGATATCTCAGTTGCAGCACAAGGGCATTTTAAAAGCTTTTGTTTGATTGTTTGTTTTGTCAATTTCCCCATTGTTAATGAGTTCCAAATTGTCATCTTTGAGCTTACTATGAAAGAAAAAGTGAATATTCTTTTGGGTTGCTTAATGAAGACTCTGTGAGGTACCATGTAGTAATAATGAAAAATTTTGAATGCATCTAGGAGAGTGTAACTAGACAAAATGGAAGACCAGCTTTTCCTGCCTTTCATTCTTCCTTGTGCTTCCTAACTCCAATGTTAGAAAGTGTAGAGCTGCTTTCTGTCCCTGCCATGCAGCCATTCATTTTGACAGAATATATTGACTGGCATGTGGTCAGCAGGGGATGTGAGCCAGCTGGGGCTCATAAGAGCTGCTTTGACAGCATGTCTTTGTTGAGAAAAAGAGTCAGGGAGCCTAATAACACATTAATGTTAATATTGCTAGAAGCATGGAGTATGGCCACTTCATGTAGTTCTGCCAGCTTTGACTAGAAAGGAACTGAGCTCACTGAATAGAAATGAAATCTGGATTTACATGAGCTTGGACACATGATGATACCCAGCTGGTGCTAGAAGGCATTTCCTCCTTTTTTCTTTATCCATGTTTCATACCTATGTCTAACTTAGCATAATGGGAGCTCAGCTTCTTAAGAAATCAGATGACACAAGCCACTGACTGAGACATGATATACTGATCTGTCAGACTCTACTTATAGGGGCAGATGACATTTAGCTGGATGTGCCAGTTATTCTGAATTCACAGCTTGTGGTTTCCATATTTAACACTTCTTTCATCAGAAAACCACAACTGAGAGTGGTTAGCAGTCAGTGCAATGTGAGGGATTAAGCTGCCTAACTGGCTTCCTGTGGAGGCCAACCATGTCCTCCATAGCAACAATATTAATGTAATTTATTTGGACCTTTTTAGTCTATTTGTGGGCATAAATTAAATTGAATTACTGGTGGCATAAGTCTTCAGAAACAGGAATACAAAAGACGGTTTGGTGTGGCTCTGCAATGACCTATGTTTTCTTTTTCACAGTAATGTGTTAAATTTATGCCCATGTTTTTATAAGGTGTTAAATAGTTATGTTGCTAAATACAAAAAATAAGGTGAAAAGGACTAAAAGCCTTAACTTCAGTAACTCCCAAGTTTGTGTAGATTTGACTAGAGATTAGAACTGGCTTATCCCACAATATTCCTTGCACCATTTTTATTCTCCAGGATGTACCAAGAGTGAGGAGAGTAAGATAGATGGCTGTGGGAGGCTATTCCATTGTAGCAGGAAAGAAATTGGCTTTTTCCTCAATATGTGAAACACTTGAAGATTTATTCTGCCTGTTACTAATTTAAAATTGTTTGAAATTGTCTGTTGATAATTTCGGGCATTACCTACTGTTTACAGGATGACTAGGAAAGGTTTTGGATAAGGTCCCTTCTTGACACAAGATGTTCAGATCAACTAATTAGTGTCAGTGAAGCAACATAATGGTGCCCAGCACTGAGAAGAATTACACCCCTAATATTTTTGGAGTAAGTGAGAACTTCATAGGAGCAGAACTTGGGTATTTTTTATGGAAGAAATGCACCAAGCTCTGTAATAATATATTATTTCTACACTAAACTGTGATGAGAGAGAATGCACCCAAATTTATGGGCATTCAACTCAGAAGAATGCATGGTGTGATGAATAAGAGACCTTCAGCCCAGAAGGACCTTGGTAACCTGGAAGACTGGGCATCAGAAACCTCAAGTTTCAGCAAACAGAAATGCAAAAGCAGAAAACCACCATGCATGGGTACAGTCTGGGAAGGAACCAGCTGAATAGCAGCCCTCAGGAAAAAGAACTGGTGGTTATAGTGGGCCACAAGTCCAATGCAAGCCAAGGGTGAGGGTGAGGGGAACTATGTAACAAAGGGCAACATCCAACAGTTATATTCGTGAAGGTTCAAATTAGAGGAGTTTCTTCTTCAGGAGGAGGGTGGTACAGCACTGAAACAGGCTGCCCAATAGACCATGGGGTCTTCATCATCAGGGTTATACAAGACCTGGCTGGATCCAGCTGCAGCTGACCTCCTCTTTTGATGATGACAGTCCTGCTCTGAGTAGGAGCCTGGATAAGATGACTCCCAGGGGCCCCTTCCAAGCAGCAGTTTACAATTTTGTGTTAAACTTCTTCCAGCTTCAGACTTGCTTCTTTTTCAAACCACACACAGTGGTGAATGAGAGTGTGCCTGAATTCTACACCAATGTTATAAAATATCATTTTTACAGAGGTGCCTTTTTTATTATGTAATTATAATAAATAATAAAATCCAATTATTCAAGGCCAAGAATTTATTGCAGGTAGCTACCCCCAGATGTTCTAATAAAAATATGCTAAAATATCCTAATTTAGCTAATGTATAATATGCTACATGCGTGTGACTGTTAGTTTATTTTAAGGGCTTTTTTTGAACAATTCAGGCAACATTCCTCTCTTGATTGCCTCTCAATTTCTCTAGGGGCAGAAGAGGGTGAGGGAAAACTTTTCTTTTTGAAGGGAAGAAAGCAGAGGCTGTGCTGCTATCAAGCATTCTCAAAATGTAATTTAAAATGTCAGCCACTATGGCAACAGTTTTGTATTGCCTTTTTTAAATAGAAGTAATTATTGTACTTAAGCCAAAGAATGGATAAGTAGAGACTATTTATTTTCAAAGCTATCTCCAAGGTGGAAAATTGTGCTACCTTTTTTTTTTTTCTCAACACTTTTTTTTTCAACACAAAATACTAAATTCCTAAGTAGTAATACTTATGCCTTGCATTTCACATTGATATTAAATGTGGTTTAGTTTGTTTCACTGCAGGACTTCATCATAGAGACAAATGAAATGGCCTGAGAGTGTGAGATGTCCAGAAAAAACAATTGCAAGGTAGACAGAGTTCAATACTGAGACTGAACAAAACTGAATCTGCCACAGACCTTCTAGATAGTCTCTTACAAGTCTGTCTGCTGCTGTGCAGCTACCTTACCATACCTATGTAACATCAGGGGCTTGACAGAGTTATGCAGACAATGTAGGCTGCATGGGCCATTTTATTATCAAGTGATGAGTTTCTATGAATTACAATTGTTTAGAAGACTTGTTGAAAATGCAGTTAGACAGTACTAACTGCAGGCTTCTAGTTGCCCCAAACAAGCTAAAAGGTATCCATCCTTCCCCTGCCAAACACCTGCAGATACAAAATGCTCTTAAGTATTTTGTTGCCCTAGGCAACTCACTTTCTTTGCCTTTACAATATGGTAGCCCTGTCCACAACTCAGGGGACCTTTGCTGCACTTTCCATGGTTACTGTGACAACCATGGGTAGCATAATGCTTTTCAGAAAAGACTGGTTTAATGAGTAGGAGTTTGTGATGGTAAAGTCACACAGTCTGTGATGTTACCAAGACGGATGTCTATTCAAAAATAGAGCTACCAAGACACCTCTTCATGCTTCTTGCCTTAGCTTTGTCATCCCCATTTTTTGAGGTGCTTGGTTAGCTTCTCCCTCCCTGACCAACAACACTGCTCCTTCATGTCCCAGATCCTCACTCCTGACATTGACCTTCCTCTCCAGAGTTTGCCTTTTCTGAACAGCTGTTATACATCTCTCCTGCTTCACCTCCCCTTTATTCTGAATTTTCATCTCCACTGACAATAGTATCTGTTCTGCTTTCCACCCTACACTTTGTGTTTAGGGTAGTCCTTTAAGGTATGTGTGAGGCTAATGAACCCCTATGCTTCTCCCTAAGACCCTGGAAGATAGCAAAGACAGAAGATATGAGACATCTGAGGTACTCTTCCAGTTGTTGTGAATGCCAGAAACAAACAAAAAGTGCCCAGGCCCTGCCCTACTCCAGTGTAGGGGGCATAAGATTTTTAAGCTTTATTAAATTGACATTTATGAAAGGTTAGTCCAGAAAGAAAAGGTGATCTAGTGGCTTGGGCTTTAACTTGGGTTGTGGAAGACTTGAAACTAAATGTCTGTTTTCCCACTGACAGCCTGTGTAGATATGGGAGTATCATGGCCCCTTATGCTTCAGATTCATAAATATGGGATACTAGCATTTCTATTGCAATGAGAAATACAATTAAGTATGAGTATGTTGAGGTGTGTGATGATAGAGGGAAAGGGTTATATAGATATTTAGGTTAGATCTTTTGTTATTTGCTTTTCATTACTATCTATAGACTTAATGTTTCTCTTCTGGGAATTTTGCAGAAGTTGATGGCTTCCCAGTATCTGAGATTGAAGGCCCTTTCACAACGTCAGATGTTGCAAGCAACTGTGTTTCTAGCATTTCTTTCCATGAACCAGTGCTGTGGATTGCCTCCTATGCTCTCATGATCTTGTGTGGAATTATCCTTCTTGTACTGATCATCCTGCTGCTTATTCCACCACGGTGTCAGCATCACTACACCGACAATGATGTGGTCAATGACGAATCCTCCTTAGTGCACCATCGATGGAAATAAGAAAGTTGATTGTGAAACCTGGGACTTAAACAGGACGAAGAACAAAGTACATTGCCAAAGGCAAGAAGCCAATGCCTCAGTCCTTTCTACATTTGTTACAAATTGCTGTTGAAATCCCACCAAATATCCTGCATCATAACTTTTTAAGCTTTATTTTCTAACACTGATTCTGAACCAAAGCACTTGTTAACGACCTCTTCAGTGCTACGGTACTGGACTTGCTACTGCAGTACAGTAAGCCTTTATGCTCTCAATAGCACCTTGATTAAAAAAAAAAAAAAAAAAGGTAAAAAACCCCACACCATTATGTTCTTCCACTGTCTGAACAAAATTCTCCATCTATCTTTCACTAGAAAAGGAGCTGTCATTATTTTCTAACTAATCAAGCCCTGACTGTAGCAAAAGAGAAACAAACTTAATGACCTTTCTTATTAATTGAATTAAATGAATACTGCTTTCTGTTTACATTAGTTCATTTTGAAACTGTGCTTATGGTGTGGGAGAATGTGAAAGGTCAGACTTAAGCAGCAGGGAAAAGAAAGTGAGCTCAAAAAGAAATGTTCATTGTGGTTGGTTTTTTTCCTCAAGATCACTGCTGCCACTTGAGAGGGTTGCCCTTCCTGAGTGTTGTTACAAAATAGTTTGAGTAGGTGAAACCTGGGAAATTAACTTGTTCAGCCTTAGTGTAAAAAAACAAGACTACCTCTCTTAATTTATAAGGATGCTGCCACTGGCAAGCGTGTGGCTTAGAATTGATCTTGAAGCACAAGACACTCCATACAACCAAATGCAACTCCTTGGCTTTGAAGTAGTGGATTTTATAAAAATTAATACTTTGTGACTTTTCACTTTGGTGCACACAAAAAAAGCCTTTCTGTTTTCCCCCTAAAGTGGGGTTTGTTGGGGTTTTTTTATGAGTTGAGGGTGAATGGTATTTATAAAAAGCTAGTCTTCATATTTATGGACAGATGATAAAGCTAAGGTCCCGGTTCTGCCATGTCTTCTGGTATTTTTAGTGATAAATGTAATAAAATGAACACAGCTAAGTAAGACAAAATGTTTGGGTTTTTTTTTCTGAGCTCAGCAGCCTAGAAGTGCAGTGGAAAAGTATCTGTCTTCATGGGCAGAAGTAAAAGAAATCTGTCTTCATGCTTGTTTTTCAACTTCAAGAGCCGTTGGAGGTGTTTAGTTTTGCTTCAGCAGCGTGCCAGTCATATGAAAGGTGTGTGCACCTACCATCTGAAAACAAACATGTGGTAAGACTGAAAACAATAGTGGGAGAGAGCAGAGAAGAATATATTCAACCAGATCTCCATTGTGCAATTCAGACCTGAATGCTGAGGACAGAACGTGGTTTTTTGTTTGCAAGTAGGACATTTTTTTCTTGTATCAAGTCAGTGAGCATTGCAGTCCATCACTTTACCATAGTCAGTTTGAAAGATAATGCAAGGTTGAGGAGTCTATTTATCTGCTTTTTTTTTTTTTTTTTTTTTTTTTATAATAAGAAGGACCAAAAAAGATCCTTCACATTTCAATAGCATAGCAGTTTCCATATCTGTTGGAATTAGGTGTTGGCTATAGGAGGAAATTTTGAGTTTACCTCCTTCCTCTGCCTCTGAGTTTTTAAGAGGAGAAAAATTATTAATCACAAGGATTGTAAGAAATTATAGAGCTTAGGTGTTTCTCCGTATTCTATTTTCCATAAGTCTCTTATTTAGTGTCTTATAATTAGAATTTTTATTATACTTTATAACAAGAAGTTCCCTTGAGTTTTTATTAAAGCAATAGACTTTGCTTTGAAAATACAAGAGTGATGTTTCCAATTCCGTGATTTGACTCTGTATCAGCCTCCTGGGTTTGGTTTTACACAAAACAAATAATTTCAAAGTTATATTACTGCTTCTACAGTACAGTAATGTAAGTAATACTTCTGTCATCCCTTTCAAACAGCAACACAGTGTAAATGCCTGGATTGATACAGTGGAAAACAATGAGCCCTTTTTCAATTCAGAAAGATGTACACTTAAAATGTTTCTTAGCTGCTTCCATCTCCCAAGCCTCTTCTATCTCCTTACCACAAAGAGTTATAGGAAGGAATCTACTGGGAAAAGTTCCAAGCATGACAAGTGAGATTTCTTCTGTGTTGCTTAATGAAGTCTTTTTTTGTGCGCTAGATTTCATATAAAAGCCTCTTAATTTTACCCTTTATCTTTTAATGTCATTGGTCAAGACATTTAAATAGAAACTCTTAAATTATAGGAGCAATAATCAAGTAGCACAAATGAAATACTAATAGATTCTTTTCATGATGCTTTTGCCACTAAAATTTAGTTTAAAGTAAAAATGCTGTTAGAGATATCTTTTAAAAGTACAAACTTCCTCTCAGCTTGTAAATTGATACACTAGCAGGTATTCAGGTGAGTATTGCTTTGTTGCTTTGGCAACAAGAAGAGCAATAGAAATCCTTGAGGGTTCATTTTTAGCCTACAGCATATTAAGAAAAATAACACTCTTGAGTATTTTTTTTTTATTTACAGGAGAGTGCTGTGAGGTATGTTATGCATCTGTTAACTAACTTCAGAGATAAGATTAAACCACACCCCAAAAAAAAGTAAAAGGGTGAAAAAATAATGTGTTGATTAAAAATTATGCTGCCAAATAATCTCTGTTTATCATGGAAGACAAGATGCTCCACTCCAAATCATTCCTTGTACATGTATCAATATTTCTTGCAGAACCAGCATTCTCCTAATGTGAATGTAGTATCCATGAAAATGTCAGAAAGCCATGTTTCATTGGATGCAGCCTTTTAGATAATTGATGCTATCAGTGCAATAATTAGGGATTTGAAGATGTGTGATTTAAGTTCAAGTAGTTAAACCTGAGTTCAGGCATTTGGAATAAGTTAGTTCTATACCACTGCCTTTGTAAGTTTTGAAACACTATTATGGGCTTTTTCTCTCAATTTAAATAATGAAGAAAATATATGAAGATTTTTTTTTTTTTTTTCAGATTCTGTAAAAGCAGTTAGGTAGAGGGGATTGTTCTATTTTTAAGGTGAAAGAGCTTGAATTTAGGATTTGTATGTTGGATCAACCTAAATGTAGTATGTTAAGGCAATGTACCCTTCCAGTTCTCTGCTAAGATAGTGTGCATATTAACTAGTGGTAATCACTAAGTCAACCTATGGGTATTCTAATCCTGTGACTGGCTGTTTATCATCTTATTATGTATCACTGAAGAATAAGCCATTTTTATACTAATCTTTTCCTTTAAATATGAAAATGCTAATGAGACTTGCCTAACACAGTACATTTTCAGAGAGAGACTGGTCCTTACATTTTCTGATAATCCATAATGATTGTGCTGCTGAAAGTTGCTTTGATTTCTGTAGAAACTTCCAAAAACTAGGTTGGTGAGTGGTCATAACCTGATCTCAGACATGAGCCTCATAAGTAGTAATATCAACTGTTTAATGAACGGTACAATAACCTATGGAGGTGAAAGTAAAGGAAATTATGGAAAGAAAAGTAAGTAATATACCTTTCACTTCATTGCAAATAGCAATAAGAGCATAACAAATTGATCCTTTTAACAAAGGTCTGTACAATTTCCCAGGATGTTAGTTCCTGTCAAACTTGACTCTCTGATTGATAAATTTCTGGCTGGTGAAGTACTTGCTGCTTGCTGTTCAGAGAAGTGAAGACAGGTTGGAAATGGGATACAAGCAATCTCCTGGTGTCTGGGACTTCATTAGATATCAGGCCAGGCTTGTGAGTAATCCAAAATCATGGTAATGGCTCTTCAGTAATGTTACCTGAACTGTAACTGCTTGCTTCAGCCAAACCCCTGGATCCATACCACTAAAGCCACTGCGAGGACTTGCACTAACTGACAGAGGGGCTACAGTGAGCTGAAGCTGGCTGGTGGTGTGAAATGTGGAGATGATAAATAATTGAGTCTTCTGACAGTATTCTAGATCAAGGCTGAGGTTCCTTGGTAGAGCAGAATGGGAGAACAACTGCAGTTTCTGACAAAAATGCTGTGTGACATCAGTCAGTCACCTGGCCTCTTTGGTAAGAGTTCATTTGCCTGAGAATTTTGAAAGCCAGTGTACTCTAAGGTGCCTATTGCCACTACTGGGAATTATCCACTCACAGGTGAATAAATAAGGGGCACCATCATCTTTAAGTAGAATCATTAGCCAGTTAATGCATAGTCCTCTCTCCATATAACAAAACAAATAGTGATTATGTCTCACCCCTAGCAATAATCAAAAATAACTTGTAAGGAACAAAAAAAGCAGGTTATTTTAAAACATGTTGACATCAGCAATAATATAAGAATGGTTTATGTTTGTATTTTTTTCTTTTCATTGTGTGTAAGCTTTGGTTGCATCTTTAGTGGTCAAGTAGCATTTTTAATACTGAGAATTTTAGATTGGACTACAAAGGCAGATATAGAATTTCTTTTAAGCTAGCCAAAAAGTAAACCACAGAAGTAATTTTCGACATTTAAAACGAAGTAGCCTTTAATAAGTGTTCTCTCCTTTTTTTTTTTTTTTTTTTTTAATTGTTAGTAATCACTTAAAATAAATGTACTTTAGCATAGCTGCTCTCCCACTAATTCTCCATTTATAAATCTTCTGATCTTTTTTCTGGTCCCTTATTCCTCCCTTCAAAAAAGTTCCTAAAAGCTGAAGAGATCTATATCCAAAATTCAGCCTTCTAACAGAAGATATGTTACTATTGGTGACTGTCCACAGACCTGTTTTAAAGTAGTTTGTAAGGCTTTAGAAATTAAATCTAGGTTGAAAATACTTGCATTACTATTAGGAGGAGAATGAACAGCCAAAACTAAACTCTGCCCATGGTCCCTAAATTTGTGTTCAAAGAACTCCTTTGTGCATTTAACTACAATTCCTAGACCTTTTGCTTCCTACTTGGAAATACTTAACTATTTGGTCTTCCTTGATGGTCCTGTACATTCTTCTTTTTCTCTGTCCTTATGCAATACAGGGGTTGGGAGGAGGACCACAGAGAGCTGTCAGAGTTAGTTCCATTCCTTATGGAGAAGACAGCCTCTTCCTTGAAGGCCTTAACATTTTTTTGTCCTAGCATCAATTCTGGCAGACCCTCACTGTCAGATGGCTCTTCTTGCTGACTGAGACATGTCTGCTTTTCCCAGTTGAGCAACTCAGCCTGCTCTGATTTTACAGAAGTGTGTACTTAGGCAAAATACTTGAATGAACTGCATTGTTTGTAAACATTCTCTCTCATCACATCCCACTTTGAAGAAGGATGTCTTCAAAGAGTCGTGTCAAATACCCAAAAGGTATGTTCCTGTGTTGCTAGAGTGGAACTACATAGTTCAGTGTTTAAATGTCTGTATTTGCAACATCGTTGTCCATTGGAAAATTCAGGGGGTGAAAAAGTGGGCTCAAGAAAGTCATGTGGAAGTGGTACTGAAAAGACAACTGACAATTTCTTGATAGCACCAAGGCACAGATTGCTACAATAATATCCTGGGGGGAAAAAAATGACTTTGCTAGCTATTCCTCAGTGTGTGCACAAACTATACAAGGTTGAGTGTTTAAATAAGATTCATCTGAAACAGGCAGTTTACACTTTCTATTGAAAATTTTATATGGAGATGTGAAAATCTTTTAACACTTTAACACTACATCAACTGTTATTTGGTAATTATTTAGGAAGTGTGGTAGAGTTTTGGGGTTTTTTTGTAGCCAATGTTTTTAACATGAACTGAAAGGCAAATGAGATCAAAACTTTGAATAAAGGAGTCTCTCTAATTCAGTCTTCAGGTGATGTTAGAACGTTTGCCCTAACTTACTGTCAAGCCTCATTACTGAATTTTCCAAAAAATTGATACTTTGTACTTTCAGGTCTTGCCATTTTCAGATAAACACTATGTAAAAAAAAAAAAAAAAAAATTTATGCTGCATAAAATAAATTATTAATTCTTTCAACCTATTCTGTATGTCTTTTTAAATCCTGTTAAGGTAAACTTCAAAGCAAATAAATTACATCAATCCAGATTCTTCCTAGTCCTTTTTGACTTTCAGTTCTAACTTCTGGCTTTAGCTTTGAAAAGAAAGCAGAACTGCTTCAGATCTCATCTGAACCAGGCAGGGAAAGAAGAATGCAGGCAAGTCTAGCTCCGAGGTGATTTTTCTTACTTACACCCAAATACTAGGATATTCTTGCTTCAGTGTTTTGTCCATTCATTTCAGTGTTGGACAGAAATCTAGCACAGAAAACATTAACTTGAGAAGATGAAGCTGCTGAACCTCTGGAATGGATTTAAATAATATTTTCGACTGTTACAGTCTATGGCTCTAAATCATGAAGATGTAAAAATGGAATGTCCCTGAGTCTAAGGCAGCCAGCCACCCGGAAATAACTGGTTTCTTACATTGGGAAAGTGCGGAGGAGAGCGAGTGCTATGTATGCTCGCTCTTTTGTACCCCGGGAGGTGGCGCACATGTTATGTTTTTCAAATAGGAGAGTTTCGAGCCCTTTCACAGCAAATTCTCTTGTCTTACTTGAATTGTATTAAAAGTACTTTCTTCTCTTTTTAAATAATAATTATTAAATAATATATTTAAATATAAAGGTCTTTGGCTTGGGATCTCCTCCTCGTTTAGTAATAGCCCTTTTCCCTCCTCCTAAAACCCTCTTAAAAAAAGAGCCCACTTTTAAGTTTTTATCTTTAAAGGTAACATGGTATATTACCCTGTTGATAAATTTAGGGGATTGGTCAAGCAAGACGGATTAGCACCGTTTAATACAGTGGCTCTATTTCACAATTTGGAAAGCTGCTGGTTTTGCTTATTACTGTCCTGATATTCAGTCAAACCTGTTATTACATAGCTCTGCTGACAGGGGGACTCTACAAGTTTTCATTTTTTTAATGTGCTTAAACTTCTCTTATACTTCTGAAATTGCCATAATTTCAGAGCACTCTCTGTGTTTCAGATTTATTGAATCCAAGACTGTGAAACTGTCTCTTTATTCACAATTCTCTTATGCATCTTTCCCCAATAAAACTGGCCTATATAGACAAATTGTGTATTAAAAAATGAATAAGAATTAGTTGTAAGAATGTGGCTTTTTTGGTAATGACAGTGCAGTGTATACAAGTATGTGAAAGTTTACAATTCAAGTGCTCAATGTAATTTTTCAGGACAACATGTAATTCTGATGGCCATTTATACAGTAAACATTAACTGTTCTTCCCTTCCTGCATCAAAATAATCACTTTTTTTTTTTTTTTAAATAAATCATTCATCTTTGAGTTTTGTTGGTATTGTTTTGCCCTCTAGAGACTTACAACTATCTTCTGCCTATACCTTGACTCATCATTTGTTTTTCTAAGAAATTCAATAGGTTATTATAAAAACTTCAAGAAGCTATGCTGCCAAATATTAGCATACTGGATTTTTATAGTTGTTAGCTAGACAAAACTATTTTCTATGCATAAGCAAGGTATTGTGATTCTTCAGCATTTATTTTTTTTCCTCTCCTTCTCTTTTTGCCCTTCACTCTCTCTTTGCCTGCCTCTCCTGAAAAATTTGGGCCTCTTATGTATTGAAGTTTACTAGATTTGGGCCCATAATGTATTAAGCTCTTGATGGTAATACTGATTAAATTTTGCGGGTCAACATCTTCTGTCTGGATGAAATTCAATTGCATTATTTCCCTTATGCATCTCTGAATTAACAAAGCATTAGAGAACATGCAAATACGCCCCACTTTTGTGTTGTTTAACAAGACATCAATGTCCTGGGAACTAGACTCACTAGATATACAGGTTTTCTAGCTCATCAGTAGAAAGTAATCTTTGCTTGCTTTTTGCCTTTTGTTATGTGATCCATTTTTGCATACCTGTGAGGAAGGTGTTAAGATTTTAATATATCCACCAAAGAATTTTCTAAAAAAATGTCATCTTGTTCAAAGTATTTGCTCCTGGGTTTCATAAAGATGTTCAGAGTATATCAGAAAAAGAAAAAAAAAAATTTTTACTAAAATAACATTTAAAATTCTTAATCCTACCACAATTCAGGATGCTGAAGTTCTACCTGAATTATGGGCAAAGGCACACAGTGAAGCATGACTGAGTTATGGCAGTTTAAAGAACTGCTCTTCAACATTGCCACCCCTATTGTTTATGTGTATGATGTTATATGCCCCAAGTCTTAGGTAAAATTAGTTAACTTAAACGTCAGTTGCATATTTTATGTAGGTGATCGAGTTTTTCTAATAGCCCCTGAAATCCTTGTGACCTCTACAAGCAAAGATTTGGTACAATCTTTTACCTCTTTTAACTTAAAATACATTATTGGCCATTTGTAGATGAGCAGAAAACGTAAATAAAATAGCTACAAGGACTGGAATGACACTTCTGCTAATTTGTTAGCCAAGTGGAGTGGATGCAGAAAATACCTCTGATGCACATCAACTCAGAGGGCACGCAGCAACTTGCTCTATTCTAATCTTAGAGTGTTACCAGCCTATAAACTTTCTTTAAGGACTGTGGCTTTCGTGCGACTAACACATAAGCACTGTATGTACATATTCACCTGTTCCATTTAGTGTCTGCAAGAGTCATTTGTTTCCTAAGTAGGTTTCCTGTGCTACTTATCACCAAAGGATCATACAGCCTCACAAGCATCGAGAGTGAAGATTGTTTTGAGAGCTTTTCTCTATGCTTTTGAGAATGAGTGGCTACAGAAAAAGAATAGAGATTATGCTTCAAATGTGTTCTGCATCTCATATATTTGATTAATTACTAAAGAAAGAACTATATTGTGTTTCTTTTGCAGACACAAAACTGAGATAGCTGAAGTAAAGCATTTTAAACTTTCCTAGTCCTTTGGTATTTAAAATCCCCCCTTCTGATGACCACTGGATTCCTGGGCTTTAGCAAAGCAATTACAGTGTTACTCAGTTTTGTAGCAGATGCTTGTCTGTATCTTCAGTGTAGTTTAGACAGTAATGAAAACAAAGTAACACGCTACATTTTTCTTGTGGGTAAAAGTAGGTAAATTGGCAGTTATCCAATAGACACCAACTACTAATGATGAGGCTTTGTCATAGTAAGGTGATGAGGTGGTGACAAAGCTCCTAGAGGCTTAACATTTTTATCCATGGAGTCTGTGACCTACCAATACTCATACAAGACATTTATATAAAATTAAGTTATCCTGAGTCCTAGTTAATTTTCCTTGCTGAAATAGAAGTAGCAGAATTTTTCATTTGGCTACCAAGAACTGTAGCATTTTGGGTTTAAATACATATTTATTTTTACATTAAAAGCCTGATAAATACTCTTCAATAGTTTTAATCATGTATTAGGAGAGACCTAATTTTCTGATGTGCTATCTTGCAGGAAAACAGTTTTTGCAGAAATAAATGCATATTTGGAAAAGTAACCTATAACAGAGTTGTCCTTAACTTTCTCGTGCCCACTCCTTTTCCTTTTTGTCCTATATTTATCATTTCTTAAGTGCGTTTGTCCCATGCTACCACTTCAGTTATTCACACACTTAGGTTTTATTTGATGTTGCTTTTTATTTGCAAGATCCAGTACATTTGATAATAACCAGCAGTAATTACTCCCTCAGGATATTCTGTCATTTATAGAATACTATAATATCCCACGTACAGACAAGGACAAGAAATACTTCTTCTTCAGGGACTGCAAACAATTATAGCTTTTATGCATGTCCTGGGAGGAAGGCAAAAGCCCCAGTCTGGCTGAGGTCCTACATGTGCCCTCCTGCAGGACTTTATTCATGTGTTTGCTGAACTAAACATAATTTCTGTGCATTATTACAGGTGGAGGGTAAGAAGAAGCCTAAAGGAAACTAAACTAGCATGCATATACTAATTCACAGTGTAATTTGAGCCATTTTGAAAGTTGTCCCTATATTCCATGTTGAGGTTTTGCCCAATTTGGAGTTCTTGAGCTCAGTTTCCTGAACATGTTTGAGTATCTGCTTCAGTCCTTAGAATCTGTCCTTGTTGTTAGCTGTAATTTCCTTAGTTCAGGGTGAAGGCTGATCGTTACTGGTGGGGCTCAGTGCCTACACAGGCCTGCAAACAACCTATCTGGAAATTTTAGAAACAGAAAAGCAAGTCCATGCTATGGGGCTCCTGATGGGCAATGCCTTTATCTCATGTTATCTGCCACAGACTAGAAAATGTGCATTGCCAGGATGGTGGTATACTTTCACGCTTCTTGTATCTGGCCTGGGAGGCTGGGAAATGGGAGAAAAGCAGGGGTGAAAATGGTGTCAGGTTTTTTGGTGGGGCAATGAAAACTGAGAACTGACTGAGGACCCCACTGAGAAGGAAATATCCAAGTTGGAGTGCGTGACACCTTCCTCCCAGCACTGATGGTGCTGACCACAGTGAAACATGAACAAAGGTCTTGGCTCAGTAGGCTAGGGCCTGTGGCAGGACATGTGACATCCCAGTGCTGTGGTGGTGATTGGAGGAAGGAGGATTCTCCAGTGAAGCCCTTCCCTGTGGCCTTGAGCTAAAACACCTGTCCATAGCCAGGAAAAAAGCCACTGCTTTTTTGCTTTCTGGGTTGCATTCAAAAGTCTTAATCTCATTTTGAGATTTGGAGGAAAACAGCCTTTTGAAGCGGCTGCCAGATGGCATGTGTGCCTTCCTTTTGATCCCACCAGCCAGATGGTTTCCTTCTGCAGAAAATAACTTTTAGCATTACCTCTTATGATTTGAGTTCATAAGTGGTGTCTACTGTTCTATCTCCTTGGCTGAAAAATGGCTTGGTTTGGCAGAGGAGTCCTTCGTCTAACCCCACATGCCCTCTCCTCCTGTAGAGCAGCTGAACGATAACCAGGGCCTTCCTTTACTGCCTTTGCCAAGGAGATAACGCGAGGCCTCGATGCTGCCCAGCCCTCCCCTGAAACCAGCAAACACCAAAGCGACCGGGAAGTCGTGGTTCCTTGCACCGTCCCAGCTCTGCTCCCCTGACGCGCCCGGCGGCTCCCCGGGGTAATTTGCCTTCGGCAAATAGAGCCTAGTCCGCCGTGTTGGCAGCAGCCCTCTGTGACCTTCCCAGCAGAGGAAATCGCCCAGGACAGCAGGGTGCGGCGCTCGGCTGGAGGTGCCCTGCTGTGCTCTGCCGCTGGCGGTGCCTTGGCGGTGCTGGCGGGTGTTCGCTCCCCTTCCAGCGCCGTCCCGGTGGCTGCAGGACGACGTGGGAGAGAGAAGGACGGTCCCGAGAGGAGGAGAGGGACGAAAAAAGAGGAGGACGAGGAAGGGCGGCCAGCGCGCCCCGTCCTGAATGATGGGGCTGAATCGGCAATGTGAGTAGCAGTCCCGCGGACGGGGCTCGCTCGCCGGATGCGGAGGGCGGCAAGAAAAAATGCGCCGGTGCCGCCGCCCGCTGCTCCCAGCGAGGCAACGGGAACCTCGCCACCGCCCTGCGGCCTCCGCAGGTGGGTGCTCTGGAGCCGCACTCCGGCCCCGGCCCATTTCGCCGCGGACAAGTGGCAGAAGCGAAGTTCCCGACGTCGTTCTTCAGGGGGGGTCGATACCCCGGCGCGGCGCGGCGCGGTGCGGACAGGCTGGTGCCTGGCCAACGTCTGAATAGTAGGCACCCACATTTTTGTTTTGGAATCTAAACTCGTGACTTTAATGTTTGTTGATTTGTTTGGGGGTTTCTTAAGGGAAAAAAAATATTAAAAAAAAAAATTTCTTTACTATTGTGTGGGGTTTTATGCATGTCTGTGCAGGTACTCAAAGAGTATACAGGTGCAGAGTATGTAACTGCAGTAAATCTACGAGATCCAGACAAACCCAGCAGATAGTATCAATACAGGCCCCACTGCCTCCTAAATACAAGAAAGCCAAACCAGAAGCTGCTTGAACAGTGAAAATACTTCGTATGCTTTGGAGAACTAAGTACAAACTGTGTAGGGCAGTTGACAAATGTATACCTTAAACATTAAAAGGAATTTTTTTAAAAGCATTTGTAAGTAAAATGCAAATTGTAATAACAGAAGCTAGATATTCTGCAGTTTCTCTTTTCAAATTAGGCAAAATACTGCACTGTTGAGCCTTTTTTTCAACAGAGTTGCTCCATAGTTTTGAAGAAAACCAGTTCAAAACCATTATAAACATAAACCTTCTAAGCCAAGAGAAAAAGCAAAACAAAACCTGACCACTGGTCTCATAGATCTTTACAATGCGTCCCAACTTCTGTAAAAATAATCCATGAAATCTTTAAATAAACTTGTAGTTTTCAGTTAATTCTTCCTGGGCAATGTCCTTGAAACTTGTGGCTTGGTCTCCTTTACAAATTAAATATATTTTATGTATAAATCCGGTGGGATTTTAATATTCAAAAAGAGAAAATGTGCTTGGCTCCTGCAGAAGTTACACATAGGAACTTTGTCACTGTTCTTGTTCACAGAATGAAATACTGGAGTCATTTTCAGTGTTATTTTAGTGCAGGTTTGCACCACTGCCGGTGGACATTTATTTTAGACTCAAGTAATCATGAGGAAAACTGTTTATTTCTAAAGATTCATTGTATTTTTTTCTTAGTCTTAATCCTTTGATTAAAATACATTAAATTTCTCACAGTATCTTCCTTAAAGCCATACAAATGCACACTTACGACTTCAAAATATAGTGATACAGATTTCAGAGAGCTCAGATATGGATCTTAAAATGATTTACTTCTTATCTTTTTTCTTTCCTTTTTTTTTTCCTTTTTTTTCCATTTTTTTTTGTTTTTTTTTTTTTTAATTTGCCTTCTTTCTGGTGCAGGAAGTGAGAAACTGGGATTATTTACAGAAGAACCTTCAATGTTCATCATTATCTTCATTCTTCCTCACTGAGGCTCAAGAGCTAAACTACAGCAATAACTTGGGTCATAGAGGTCCACTTGCTATTTTGGTTGATATTATAAAGAAAGGGTAATTGAAGGGATAGTGCTGTTCAGTCTTAATATACTAGTCTGCATATTCTTCAGTGTTTTGTTAGGTTTTTTCTTCTTAAAATTAGGTAGAATGAAAGAATAACCACATGCTGAAGAGGTTGAAACTTTGCTGGAAGAAAGATACAGTCTTTATGGTAGATTATAAACTGTACCTGGATCAACAAATAATTCTTATTAAAAAAAGTCAAACTTCCTTCTGTCATGCATAACCAGAAGTTGAGCCCCCAAAATGTGTGTGTTGGACTGGTGTGTCCATTCTGCAAGTAAAAGACACAGACCATCTGGGAATAATTCAGAGGAGAGTGGTAGGACCTGCAAAATGGGATTTGAGGTGAAAAGTGAACAATTGGTCCTTACTCTGAAGAATAGGTAGGGGAGAAATCTTGGTATTTATAAAAGGCAGTTCCAAAAGGAAAGGAATATCTTACTGAGTTCTATTGTACTTGACTTTAAGGACTATGAAGCTAATTTTATTTCTTTTTCACTTTCAGTGATGTTCAAGGAAAAGTTTTTTACAGATCAGAGAGTATCTCATGACTTCAAAACATCAGTGTATCAGAGTTGCAGTGTGATAGTTCCTTGCCCAGCACCATGATTAGGTGGTTCATTTTTTCTAGATCAGGAATGCATGTTAGCATTTCTGATGATGAGGAAAAGGAGATATCCAATATGGAATTTATTTATATTTATTCATAATCAGGAAAATTGTGAATCCTGATGTTTTTGTAGTGTGTATATGTACTGTGATAGAACTAAGAGAAGGTGAAACAGTCATTCTGGTCATGTTTGAATGCAGTCAGAGATTATTGAGGGAATTAGTTTATTTGGGCCTTCTTCAGTTATTTTGACACAGCATGTCAAAAGGGTGGATGGAGGGAGTTCCTGTATGGTCAACATTTTAAACCATTTGTGTAGTGCCTGGCTATCACAGAAAATCAATAGTTACTGTTTACTATTTATATAGTCATGTGCAGTATCTAGTACTTTTCAGACTCAAAACCCTACTAGGATTAAGTTCAACTTTGTTTGGGATAGTAAGGGTGTGGATTGAGGGGACACTTGTTTTCTGACTGAAGATAATTTTTTGTAAATGAAAGGGGCTGTTAGAGATGAGAATTCAACAAATACTCTATTGCCACATCTCCAAAGACTGTAATTAGTTATCAGAAATAAAATAGACAGTTTATGTATCAATGCCAGAGGAAATACAAGATTTTGTGTGTTGCTATGAAAACATGTTTATGTCTCTTGTGGTTTTCTCTCTTTTTTTGTATGTGTGGTTTGTTTTTTTTTTTTCCCTTGGCAGATCTTCTGAAATTATCAGGGCTCCTGTTGGTATCATTGGCTGCTCTGTACTTGGGAAACTTATTTGCTGCTCTTGTGCCCAAAACGTTAGTGACAACATCTACTGCTAATCTTCAAGACATTGGAAAGAAACCAGTCTTGAGGCGTATGTAGTTTTATTTCATTGTTGTTGGTTTTGTTATACTATGTATAATATTGTATATTTACATGTTAAATGACAGATTACTTGTTAACTAATAAATTATTTGGTCAGTGGTATTGTAAGAATGAAGTTTGCTATGTGAAATTAATTAGTGCATCTGAACTATCTCTTAGACACCATCTTTGAAGAAACACAATGTTAACCTATATTTCATAGAATAGAATCATGGAATGGTTGGAAAAGACCTTTAAGAGCATTGAGTCCAAACATTAATTTTTTTTCTTAATGTCCAGTTTAAGTGTCCTGTGCTGCTGATTGCATCCATTCCCTCTTGTTCAATCACTAGTACTTGTTAGACAAGGCCAGCACCTTCCTCGCTACATCCTACATGTACTTGTAGAGAGTGATAAGGTTTCCCATCAGCCTCCTTCAGACTACATAGCCCCAGTTCCCTCAGCCACTCCTCAGAAGACTTGTCCTCCAGGCCCTTCGCCAGCTAATTTGCTCTTCTCTAGATCTGCTTCAGCACCTCAATATCTTTCTTATACTGAGGTGCCCAAAACTGAACACTGAACTCAAGGTGTGGCCTCACCAATGACAACTACAGAGGAACAGTCCCCTCCCTGGTTAACCCTGGCCACAACTTGTAATTAATTTCTAATTACAGGCCAGGATGCCATTGACCTTTGTGACCAACTGGACATATTGCTGGCTCGTATTCAGCTGCTTGTCGATCAGTACCCCCAGGTCCTTTTCTGCCAAACAACATTCCAGCCACTCTTCCACAAGACAGTAGCATTGTCTGGGGTTGATGTGGCCCAAGTGGAGAAGCCAGTGCTTGGTCTTGTTAAACCTCATACAACTGGCCTTGGCCCATCAATCCAGTCTGTCCAAGTCACCTTCGTAGAGTCTCCCTACCCTCAAGCAGATCAACACTCCCACCCAAGTTGGTGTAGTCTACAAACTTACTGAGGGTGTATCCTATCTCTTTATCAATATAATTGATAAAGAAGTTAAACAGAAGTGGTTCCAGTACTGATCCACTGGTGACCAACTGCCAGCTGGATTCCACTCCTTTCACCACCACTCTCTGAGTCCAGCTGTCCAGCCAGTGCTTTACCCATCAGTGTACACTCATCCACACATGAGCAGATTTTTCATAAGAATGCTGTGAGAAATAGTGTCAAATTTATTATTTAATACATTAGTATTCAGTAAATTATATTTGCCAATATGCATATAAAATTGAATAGTCATACAAGAAAGCCTTATTTGTTTGCTGGCTTATAAGCACAAAGCTGCTGCTGCAGGTTTCATTCTGTTACATGTATTTTACAGTTATGGCAAACTGTTGCAGCACTAACCAAATTTGGTGATTTATTCTTGTTATTTCTTTCCTCTAATCTGAGTGGGTGGCTTAATGTGTACATTTTTCTCATTCCATGATATAATAGGAAAAAATCTTGAAATGTGAATGATAGCGATTGCCTTCCATCTATTTGTAGGAATCTTTCATGTCTCTAGCCCATATTTCCTATTACATGAAATAGCACAAAATAATAACTCTAGATTCAAATCATATTATATTCTACAGGGTGTTTTTCCCTATGTAAGCCTGCTCTTGTTCCCAGCAGCTGCTTGCAAGTTAATGACAGCTTAAAGCTAAGGCAAATCTGTGATAACGTTGCCATAATACTGGAAAACTGGCAGTATTGGCTTCTATGTATAGATGTTTGTGCTTAGCATGTTGGCATGACGTGATCCTTTCCATGTAGTAATTGTTTATGCAGCATCCAAGAAAATATTATCTCATTGTTTTTGTTGTAGCCCCAGTTCCAAAAAGGCAGAAGTGTGATCACTGGTCTCCCTGCTCACCTGGAAGTTATGCCTATAGGATTCTTAGTGGTGGTGGCAGAGAAAAGCTGGCTAAAATATGTTTTGAGGATGAGCTGTAAGTACCATTCTAACTTTACAAGCACTTTGTAGTATGAAGAAGGGTGTTGCATTTTTGCTCAGTAGCAACAAGTAGGCTCCTACCAGGGGGCTTAGCTCCTATTCTGGTGAACTTCAGAATATGTCTGACAGTATTTAACTCTTTCATTTCCTTAAAAAAAAAACCCAAAGAAACAAACAAAAACAAAACAATAAAACACCAAACCTGATATCACGTTATTTTATTTGTTCCTCTACAGAATCTGCATTCAACTGTTAATTTAAACTATAATTTTTAATTTTCATGGTGCAAGATAGCCAGTTTACAATATGTTGGATGGTCAGCACCTTTGAAAGCCTTCAGAACCTTACAGTAGTCTTCTGTGTAGATGTGGTCCACAGAGAATACTGCCACAAAGACACATTTTATCTTGGCTTTTTATTACTTCCTTAATTTGGCTCACTTTGAAAGACTCACTATACATCGCTGAAGAAAGCTGACTGATAAAATCCCAAGATTTTTAAGCCAAAGCTCTTGTTTACTGCAAAGTATTGGATTAAAAAACTGAAGAAAACATGAACATCAGAAAGCCACTTAGCATTGGTAAACAGAACTTTAGAGCAGAACTTCTGGACCAGTGCATTGTATTGATACTGTATTTATTTCATTTCCAGGCTTATAAGTGAAGAGAAGGGTAATGTTGGAAGAGGTATCAACATTGCAGTTGTGAATTGTAAGTAAGAGAAAAAGACAGTAAATTACAAAGGTTCTTTGTCAGTTGGTTTTGTGTCTTTTTTTCCTGTTTGGTTAGGTTTCTTTTACTAGCTAATATAGAAGTAAAGGAACAGGAAAAAATGCAGATTGGATTAATGTTAAATGTAAGAAAAATAAATCTGTGTTTGAAAGAAACAGTCTTCTAGATAAACAAAAAAAAAAAAAGGTGATCATAATCAGTATAAGATCAAATGTGTACATAGAAGCAGTATATGTGTATTTTATTAGATAAAATAAATACTTATGTAACAGCAAAAATATCCATGATCTCCAGAAGTAAGACAACTTTCAGGGTCAGTCCTCGATAAAAGGTATCTACTGCTCCACAGATTAAGGCAGTAAAAGAGAATTGCAGTTCTTCCCTAAGATGCAAATTCCTTTTCCACTCTCCAGTGGACAGGAAAACAAACTCAAAGCTTGATTAATCTTAAACTACTGTTACATGTCTTTGCTTATAGTAGGAGAAAAGCAGATTGGTGCAGATTATTCCAGATCTGGAGGTACCGTTTTAATGTAGGTGAATGGCAATGGTGATGAAGTACAGTGCATTCAGTAATGGATCCTGAGAGAAATGAATGCCTAAGTGTTGTCAAGAAGTGGTTGAATACAGTCTTTTCTAAGAGGGAAGATAGAACTGCTAAACCCAGACTAACAACACAGAGGGACCCTCTCATGTAGCAGGGATATGGGTCAGGGATAATGAAAATCAATTAACTCATTTGGCCTTCATTTAGAAGTTTGAAAAGTATTAACAGTATTAAGCTCTTTGAAATAGTCTTAGTCTTAAGCAAGTTTTCTTTTTTATGGTTGTGAACTAGTGTATAATATACACAGATATAAAAACATGGAAGCATACAATAAGCTCAATTCCTTCTTTAGAATAAAAAATAATATTTTTTTTTTGTTCTATTTGATGATTCAGAGACTACAGGAAACAAAATACCCTCCACAAATCTTAAACTTCTGTTATTCTATATTGCTTGCAACTGCAGAAGCCAAGTAATACACTAAATTAGAGATGTCTAGCTTTAGCTGAAAATACTGTGTATGCTGATTGAATGCAATAGTTTTCCTCATATTTACACAACTTTTTTTTTTTTTTTAATTACAGATAAAACAGGAAAAGTTACATCAGCAGCATATTTTGACATGTGGGAAGGAGGTAGGGAAAAGAGTGCAATAGAGTTTTTGTTAATGCTTCAGCATTAAGAGAGGATGCATATAATTTTCCTGTTCTTTCAAATGACTATAATTGTATTATTGATGGGGAGCAGCTAGAAATAAACTGCTGTTGCTTTCATAAAATGTGCTCTGGCCAGATCTGATGAAAAGTTTTGCCTGAAAAGATTAACTTATTGTGTTGGTTGAGATAGTTAATTGTCTGTAATTGTCTTGCTTTTTTTTTTTTTTTAATTGTCAAATTTCCATTTTTTAAATTGTCAAGTTGGCATTTTTTCATCTTCTTTTTTTTTTTCACCATTATTTCAGTCTAGTAGGAATGGCACTTAATGACATCCAGATACTCCACTCAACTCCTGACAATATTCTATTCTTTTTTAGTTGTAAAATCATCATAATAAGTTTTTAATCTGACTCAATGGTAACAGCTTCCTTACCTATGAGTAAAGAGAAACATAATGCTATGAGGCACTAGAAGCTGATTCTCTAACCACTTAATGCATGTATAGAAATTACATTGGGACTAATCATGGGGCTATAATTTTATATATGGTATGTAGACTGTAATGTCTTAATTTTTTTTTTTTTTTTGTATGGAAAACAAGTGTCTTGTGTATGCTTAGCAATTGAAAAAACAATAAATTACTTAGTGCTGCAGAGTGTCACTTAACAAAACTGGGTCGAGAATGGAGTGTGTAGCTCAGCTCTGCAATTAGCACGGAAAGCTCACAGAGTAGCAATGACTCCTGGGCTGTTCCATACTTTACTTGCATGTATATTATGTGAGGTAAATATAAGAAACCATCTGTGTACTTACCCTAAGTAAGATAGTATAGGCTTTTCTAGAATTTCAGAATTATCTTTGTTTACTACTGGGAAATGCATATCAATTATCAGTGAGAGATAGCAGCTTTCTTCACCTTTCAGGATTAGCTCCTGTGCCTGTAGACAGAAAAAAATGCCTAATTAGATCTCATTTTGAATAGACATGGCCAAAAATTGAAAACAAGCTGAACTAGGTGGAAGTTGATATGTGTGTAAAGAGTAATCACTTGTGTAATTGATTCAACAGACCACTCAGGAGAGATGATGACTTTCATTAAAAAAGCACCAGAAGGGTCACTTCTTTTGATGGTGACTCATGATGATGGAAGCACCCGGTAAGCAAATTATTCATGACCAGCTGAGGAACAGAGCAGTGAATAGCTTGAAAATCACTGTTGCATAATGGTGTAAAGGAATGTTAAATTTCATTCTACAGTCAAGGTTGTCCTCTAATTTCCTGTTCAGAAGGTTTTCATTCCATGTCCATTCACTGCTTGCCATATCATGTATAAAGATGTTTCTATAGATAGTGTTTGTTTAAAAGCACCAGCTGTCCTCATAAAGGGCACTGCTGTTACCTGTGCATCACAACCTACTAAGAAGGTATCCATACCTCCAATTATAATGCATCTAGTCTGTATTCCTTCTTACATCTTAACCTGATTCTTCAAGTGGTTTCAAATCATAGTTTGTTTTTTTCATTGAATTCGTGATACATTAATTATATAGTGAAAGATTTAATCAGTTGCTTGATAAATATGTTATGCCCTTGTCCTTATTTAGGAAGGGTAGAAACATCAGATAATATTTGAGATACATTTTTCTTTCTGCTGTGCTGTTACAAACAGGCTGTATTAGCATCAGGAATGTAGAGAGGACAAAAAAAATTGCTCTGGGAGTTTAATGGCATGCTGATAAAATAGCTCTAAGGATTTTTTTTTTTAACTTCTCATCTTTACTTCTGCTGACTTACTAATGTAAAGCATGAAACATTTGTGTTCATTCTCATAATTTTTTCACATCCTGAATTTTTAACGTTTTTTTCACTACATTTTCCTAGGTTAAAAGATGATGCCAAAAAATTAGTAAATGAGCTGGGAAGTAAAGAAATACAGAGTATGAAGTTCAGGTCAAGTTGGGCTTTTATAGCTGCCAAAGGCTTCAAGCTGCCGGACAATATCCAAAAAGAAAAGGTCAGGTTCATTTTATTTTCACTTTATATCTGTCTGAATATCAGATGTAACCTTCAGGTGCAGATTTTGTGTGTTAGCTACAACTATAGACTGTTCAGTAGGCTTCAGGTGCACAAAGCAAGTTCTCTAATGTGTTGTCATTCTCTGCTTTGGATCTGAGCCAGGTACAGTACTGACTTGTATCATACAATTGCTAAATCATCCGTAGACAAATTTCTGAAAGGACTAGCAATTCTAGAGAGTCTCAGTTTTGAAATGTCCGACCTGACATGCTATAAGGAGATGTGCAGTTTCTTCTGGAAGGACAAATTCCAAGAACTTCCTAAAATAAAGGTGGCTTTTATGTGAAAATTGGGCTAACTCAAGTTGGCTGTGCAAATATGGCAATGCTTGCATCACAGAACTTCTCTGAATAACTTAGATATCCATTTGCATCTGTGACCCTGTTGTAATGGCTTTCTATAAACGTAGCAGTGCTCATCTGTATGACAGACAGAGATGAGAAAACCCAGAGAAAATATAGAAGTCAGTTTCCCAAAACATGTGAAACTTCCATACGGTTTTGGCTTGGTTTTTTTTGTTGTCTGTTTTGGTTTTGTTTGTTTGTTTTTTCCCTGGAATATTGTTGCAATTCTTCTCACATTACAGAGCTTCTGCAGGAAAAAAAAAAAAAAAGAAAAAAAGAAGTATTCCTTTCTGTGTATATTATGATAACCATCTGGGAAATAAATAAAACACTCTGTGTAAGAGAGAAACTGGTGGAATTTTCAACTTTATGTTGAGCAAAATCCAAAATCTGCAACATGCTACTCAGCTTCCCAGTACTCCATTACCCCCTTCTTTGTATGAGGTTTGACAAACTAGTTTGTAAATGGAGAACAAAATAATTGTGATAAGTAGGATGATTGATTTTGCCTCAGCTAAGCAAGTTTAACCAAATATTGACAGTCAAAGAAAGTAGGCATAGGTGGACAGAAAGTCTGTAGGTTCCAGGACTCGTACTGAGGACTGGAGCAAGGGACTGCTTGCAGCTGGGGCAAGGGTGTGGTATTGCCAGGCACAGATGTGCATCATTATAGGAGCAAGGAAGAGATCAGCAGATGCAGGAGCAAGGAGTGCATCAGCTAATAAGGGATGGGGTATCCTCCCAAAATATATGAATATGTAACAATAAGCAAGTGGCAGAGTATCACCCCTCAGAAATATATGAATATGGAAGAGCAATTTTTGGAAAAATATGAGTATGTAATTGTAATTACTATAAAATACTGGAGAATCATGGGGTTTGGGGGGCATGCATCCAGTGCTGTAAACTGTTTCACAGATTTTGCCCCGGACTAAATTTTCATTCAAACATGAAATGTGTTTCACACAATGGTGGTTTTTATTTTTTTTATTTTTTTTTTAACAGATAAACCACTCTGACAACAGGAAAAACAGATACAATGGGTGGCCAGCTGAAATACAAATAGAAGGCTGTATCCCAAGAAACCTGATCTGAACACATGCATACCTCATTAATAATGACAAGTCTATATTTTAATATCTATGATTCTAGGAAGTTGCTTCCAGATCCCAATATATATCTGAAAATTAATTGTACAATAAGTCATATACATAGTCTTTAAACTTTTTTTTTTTTCCTCTCTGAGGTTTTACTGTAATCTGAAAACAAATAGGTATTTTGATTAGAAGTGGAAATAAAATACTCTGGTTTGGAACTACAATGTTCAGGAAGTCAGTCAAGAAATACCAGGATTTTTGAAAGTGAATAAACACTGTCATTAGTAACTTTAGGATTTTGTTTTGTTTGGTATTATTATGTGTATTCTTCTGTTTCTTTTAAAGACTAATAGGAAAATATTCTAAATTGTAATACAAAATCACTAGCAATAAATAATCGTATTTTTATGTTAGTTTAGTAGTAATTTCACTTCAGAATAAAGTATGGAAATAGCAGTTACATTTGTTGAGCTCGTGTTGGACTCATACGTATTTTCTTCCCTGGTTCTTATTAACACTAGCAGCTATAGCATGACTTTTTCCCTCTTCCAAAGATGACAGCATAGAGATAGATGCTTTAGCTTGTCCTAGTCTCCATATCAGGCATAAAAATATATATTAAAAAATAATAATTTAATACTTACGTTTCAACCAAAAGCAATATGCATTTCAACTTTGTACTCCTCATATAATTCTTATGTAGTTATGATGACAAAGTCTCCCTTTGCCACGTGTCCACTCACTAGATAAGCAGCCATTCCCTGCAGCAGAACAGGAGCTCAACAGTCCCAAATCTGCAGGGTTGACCGCTAATTGCTAAAAATCACCTTTGTAACAAAGAGAAAAAGACAATTCCTCCTCTATCCTCGTGTCTTAGTTTAGACAATTATTATCTTATTTTAGATGTGAGGCCCGGGACTTATAAGGAGACAAGAAATTTATTGGAACAATATATACTATATATACATATACAACAACAAAAAACCAAACCAACTGCTTTTCGCTGCTGCGAAAGCGCTCCGTCCTGAAACCACCCCTCCTCCGCTTCTGTCCGCATGCCTCCAGGCCTGTCCGTCGGCC